>SNQJ01S0146083.1:0-23977 GCA_010110895.2 Picea sitchensis
AGCAGAATTTGGTGTTTTGTCACAACTTTAGCTTCTCATTATATCAATATTTTGTTTCATGTTGTGTATATCAATTTGTATCTGGTTAATGACTACTTTAGCTATCTTAATCATGTGCAAATGATATAATTTTAATCATTGTTATCCATATCTGATTTCTTCTAGTGTTTAAAGAACATAGCAATTGCTTAATTTAGTTTGTGAACGACATATTTCTCTTCTTCATAAGTTGAATTATAAAATATAAGTTTTTGCATAACAGGTTTCCCTTATTGCGGAGATTTATAAATCATAAAATTGTTATGATTTTTTATGTCTTGTTTGTCCTGTAAACAACACAAAGAGCAGCGCAGCCTATCGTTTACGAGAAGCTTATGGACTAACCGGTGCGAGTTTACTTCCACTGAACAACTTCAAAGTTATCATACACAGAACGAATTAGGAGCGTTTCCAGGTCAGTTAGTCATTTCTTTGTTTACTGTTCTTATTAGCAGTTTAGTTTAGATATAAGTTTAGTTAGATTTATATTAGATTGTTTAATTTCAGTAAATATATTAGATTGTTTAATTTCAGTAATTTTTGTTTCTTATTCATAAAATCATAAAATCAAAAAATATATCTCTAGTTGTCTTAGGGCAGAAAACAAATGATTTTTACAGGTTTTATTTAAATCTGCCAGTTGTGTATATTGTATATTTGTGAATAAGCTGCATTATAACAAGTAGTTAGATGACTAATCATTAGAGTTAGTGTAATAGTAATTAGTAGATTGTATATAATAGTTAGAATAGTTTATATTTAGTTTTAGTTTAATTAGTAGTGTGTTTTAATTAGATTAGTGTATTAGTTAATTAGTTTTATTAGTTTTAGTTAGTTTAGTTTCTTTTATTTAGTTAGTTTAGTTTGTTTTATTAGTTTTTAGTTAGTTTTAGTTAGTTTAGTTTGTTTATTTGTTTTAGATAGATTAGTTAGTTTAGATTAGTTTTCTCTTTGGTTTTCTTAGGACCTTTGGGCAGCCAACGGAACCGTTAAACCCGTCAGGGTGGTTCATTCCAAATGACTTGGGTTATTTAGACAACCCCGGATCGGTTCCACTCTCTCAATTGACGGACGGACAATTTCGCCCATCAACAAGTGGGGGGTAGAGAGAAGGATAGTGATAGGAAAGGAAACATAGAGGGAAACATAGAAGGGAGGGTAGAGAGAGAGTGAGAGAAAGGGGGGGATACAAAGAGAGACAGAGAGGGGTAATATAGAGAGAAAGAGTGGAAGAGAGAGTGATATTGAGACTAACAATAAGGAGATAGAGAAAGGGAGGGAGAGAGGTGGAAGAGGGAGGGGCGGGAGGTAAAACTGGGAAAAGGGAGAGATAAAAAGTGGAAGAGAGGGGGGATAGGGAGGGAGTGGGTGTGAGAGTCTGAGGCATGTCAAGGTAAGGTCTAGGTCTACGTATTTCCATGCCTTATGATGTATAAGCCTTACCATGTCTAGGTATTACCATGTATAGGAGTGTGAGGGAGAGAGAGAGAGAGAAACAGAGGGGATAGAGAGGGAGAGTGAGAGGGGGGGTAGATGTAGAAGAGAGAGAGAGAGAGAGGGAGGAAGGGAGGGAAGGGTAGAGGAATGAATTTTAGGAGTGTGTGTGTGTTCATAGAGCATGTGCCTGCTCCTAGAGCGCGCACGCATTCTTTTGAATTCAATTTTTTTTTGGCATTATTGACAAGGTGTTTGTTGACTTGGTTGGCTCAGATTTAGTTTCGGGATGACAAACCTAGTGGCTCGGTCTTCAAATTGATAAAAAACTTCATTTCTGTGAATACCCATCTATATATTTGTCTTTGATGTTATTTTTCTACAGGATAAACAATTCAATTGTTGACGAAAATATCAATGTAGATAAAGTAGTCTATGCAAATTTTAAATATATAATTTAATTTATTTTTTTTTTACTATTTTTAATCTGTTTTTGTCTTCACATATATCAAAATCCTAGAATACATATCTCTTTTTTTTTTGCAATAACTTTTTCTCAGCTTAACCATTTTTCAAATGAGTTATATGTGGCACTAGAGGAGACCGATACCTACGATCTGTTTTTTTTATTTATTTGATCATGTTAAACCCCTCTTAGCATGCATGAACAAAATACATTGTAATTTCAGGCATATTTTGACTTTGATAATTTAAAAAAAAAATGTAAAATTATTATTAAAAATTTCCAAAAAATACACAACACAAGCATACAAGTTTTTGGAATGAAATTCCATCGTTAAGGTACTGAACACCTGCATGAAAAAAAACATATATATCTTATATTTTGTTACAAAAACTAAAATTTAGCATAGTTATTCACAATGTCTATGAATACAAGTTGTATATTTAGAAAGCTAATTCAATTTCCTATGTTTCATCTTCTTACACCATATTCAAATTCATTGTAAAACTACCTTGAATAATCCCTCCAAGTTAACAAAATGTTGTTTTTCCAAGTTTGCATTGCCACTAACGTGTCATGAGAGACCATCATTAGCTTGCACATACTCCTTATTGAATCTTGTCTTGTTTCTCCTTTTGGAGATGTAATGTGACCTCATCTATCAAATTTTGACATCTTTCTCCAATTCTGGCTTGCATTTCTGATTTTACCTCATCAGTATTTAAGGATTCCTCAACCTTATTGAAAATTTCCTCTTCCAGTCTTTTGGTAAATTTTTCATCAAGATCCTTGTTTCTTCTTGATTTTGATAATTCTTCTTCTCTTCTTTCTATCTTTAAACCTCATTTTTTCAAATCTTCTCCTGAATCATCCTTTTCTCACTTTGCTTTGCTACTATTTTCTTGCTTTAAGTTATTAACCTCCTTAATGAATGATTCATTAAGGGATTGCATCTTGGTGAACTCATAGTTTTTCTTTGTAATATATTTTCTTAGCTCTTCATTATCATTTTTCAATTTGGAGACATTTTCTTTTTATTCCTTTAAATCCTTTTGAATTTTATATATCTCCTCCCTTTTTGTATCCTTAATCCATTTATTTGAGAAGAGTTATTCAAACATTTCCCATGTGGGGGAGTTTTTAGTACCTTCATAAAGGAGTTTTTAATACCTTCATAATATTTATCTTCATCTCGCTAAAGCTAGGTATTGCCAATGATTCCAATAGACAAGATAAAAAACACAAGTTGTTAAGCATTAACTTATTGCATAGTGCATATCACTTGCCAAAGCTGTAACATCCTACTCTTGCACACACTGAGTGAACTTATTCTTTGAGGACACTTTCTTGCGAGTGATCCAGATTATTATACTTTTGGGCATTTGATTATGATTATGAGGCTTTATGAATAGATGAGATGTTATTTTGTTGTATTGACATAGACAGGTGCTATTGACTTGGTTTTCCTGAGTGTGTAGGATTTTGGACCTCGAGGATGCAGAGGCATCGATGGAACCCCTTGGACTCTGGATCGAGTCGGGGAGTGGAATATTGGGGTTTGATTGTTGTATATATGACATTTGTGCATCTGATTATATGATATGATTATGGATATATGCTGACATGATTCATTGATGATGCAGGTTGACGATAGCTTTCTGACTGGACTCACATGTGGAGTAGAGGGGTCATGTAGGACTACCCAAGATGTTGAGGGAGAATTGTGGACAACAACCCTGCCATAGCCTACTAGCACTCCCGTCGTGGCTCGAACTGTAGGTTAACGATTACCTAGTTCGAGAAGACCCACAATGCCGTGAGTGTTGACTGTGACAGTCGCTCACGATGATTCTAAGGGGCGCGCAATAAGGCAGGGGCCTTATTCCTTAGAGGCCCTTAGTCTCCCACAAGATCACCTAGCGAGGTATTGACTCCATGGGTTTTTGATGTCTACCAGGTCAGTCAAGAGGCGAGTAGAACCCTTGGTGCACAAAGTGCGTCCTGAAGGGCACATCGCACAAGAAAAATGAAAAGAAGCGAGTGGCACCCTTGGAGCACATAGTGCATCCTGAAGGGCACGTCATGCAAGGGAAACAAAATGAGGCGAGTGACACCCTTGGAGAACCTAGTGCGTCCTAAAGGGCACATCGTGTTGTTAATTAATAAATGGATAAACCTAGATGGCCTTAGGACGAATAACGTGATAAGAAAGATTTAAAACAATTTCCCTAATAAAATGTCACCCAACCTAGGAAAATAAAGTCTAGGTCTAAGTGATACTTGTGATAAAAAAAATAAAAAAATAATAATGATAATCATCATTAATCATGTGATGAGAAGGGGGTAAGTAATTCAATTAATTTATAAAAATCTTATTGCGGATACAATTTAAAAAGGGGGGAAAAGGGGAAATAATTGTGTTATCACATATGTTAATTAAAAATTTATTAATTAAAATGGAAAAGGGGAAAAAGTTAATTCTCTACACCTACCAATTTGAGTTTTAAATGAAAAGGGAAAGAGGGAAATTTAAAAGAATTAGGAAACTAGGAAAAAGTGGGAAACATAAAAAGAAAGGGGAAACACAAGGAAAAAAGAAGAAGCAGAAAGACTAACTTAGTAAGGTATCTAGCATTTAAGAACTTTCTAAATTAAACTCAACTAGTGAATTAGTAAGGGGGTAAGTCATTAAATTTTGTAAGGGAATATGGGGACACCTAGGAGCGATTCTAGGAATTCTTTTAGGTGGGTGAGGTAAACATGAGTAATTAATTAATTAATGAAATTAATTTATTGTGCAATGAAGGGAATGGGTGACATTTGTACAGGGAGGATTTTTATGAATTAAATTATTGAACAATAAATTAAATGGGATTTTGTGAACGTAAAGGACTTAGAAACTCTATATAAAGGAGGGAGGAGAAGGATGATGGATCTCTTTTGTTATGCGCAACGTTACGCTGCATAATTTTGGACATGAATGACTTAGCTTGTGGGAATTGGGATACCCAGCTCGGTGAGGATATTTCCTGAGTTCTTTGGTGCCCCGGATGGTGCAACCGCCGAGGCATGGTTGGAGAATATGGCGATGTGCTTTGCACTTCACGACTATACCTCCAACATGAAGGTCCGCATGGCGGTATTTCAACTGAAGGGGAGCGCTCTTCTATGGTGGAAGACGCTCCTGCCACAACTTAACATGGCCATCGAAGACGTGTCATGGGACCTGTTCGAGGAACGGTTCCGAGAGAGGTACCTATCAGAGGAATTCATTGAGCATCAGCTCAACGAGTTCAACACCTTATGATAGGGCGATCGTATGGTGCTTGAGTATGAGGCCCATTTTATGGAGTTGCTTCGGTATGCTCCGCATATTAATACTGAGAAACTTAAGGTGAACAGGTTCATGTTCGACCTTAATGGAAGCATACATGAAAATGTTAGAATTCTGATGCCTCAAACCTTGCATGATGTCATCCAAAAGGCCCTCATAGCAGAGCAGGATCTTGTTAGAGGGGGTCAGAGTAGGACTCCAGCGACACCGGCAGGGCAGGTGTCATCTAGTGAGTAGCAGCATCAGAAACTAGCCAGACATATGCTTGGATATCATGGCTTCCAGAGAGGGTCCACTTTCACTACACCTCGACGACTAATGCCTCAGCAACAGACACCTTATCAGGGACCACAACATCAACAACAACGCTGATCACAGTAGCAACAACTTAGGCCTGTTCAACAGAACATACTAGGATTCGAGGCCGATGGGCCGTCATCTTCTACTTCAGGTACCAGGAGTACTGGACCAAAGAAGGGGTGTTGGACGTGTGGGGAGCCACACTACCAACTCGTCTGCTCAGTGGAGAGGACTAGAGTGTCTAGATCAGCCAGACCCACTACTGTGGGAGATTTGGGCAAGGCTCATCGGATTCAAGCAGCAGTGAATAACTGCCAGGCAGAGCACCAGTCAACTATGCTCGAGACGCCAGGTACCATCGTTGACCAGACCCTTAGTATTTTGATAGATCCTGGTGCTACCGAGAGTTTCATTTCTGGTGCAACGCTAAAAAGGATTAAGGTAAATGCAGTTGAAAACAATGAGTTTAGCTTTGTAGATATGGCTTTGGGATCCAAACAGAAGGTTGGAGGAAAGGTTACGGGCTTTACCCTTAACCTGGGAGCGTTTGTCACTAGGGATGACTTGTACATCATGATATTAGGATCTTATGACGTCGTGATTGGTATGGACTGGTT
The DNA here is from genome assembly GCA_010110895.2 of Picea sitchensis. NCBI lineage: Eukaryota > Viridiplantae > Streptophyta > Pinopsida > Pinales > Pinaceae > Picea > Picea sitchensis. The sequence goes on from SNQJ01S0146083.1 coordinate 6,188, forward strand.
GGAATCACATGAGGCGATACTCAACTGTAAGACAAAATGATTGATCTTGGTTGATGATGAGGGACATAGATGCATTATTGTAGGTCAGAACCAGGGAGTTTCCCCAAGGTTTATCTCTTGCAGTTACGGAAGAGCATGCACAAGGGATGTAATCTTTATGCGATCCTTGTGTTAAATGAGAATTAAGTAGCGGAAGGTCTAGAACACCTTCTAGTGGTGAGAGAGTTTGCAGACGTCTTTCTAGAGGAGGTAACTGGGATGCCGTCGGAGAGGTAATTGGAGTTTACCATAGACCTAAAATCGCAGACTGAACCGATAGCAAGAACTCCTTATCAGATGTCGACCCCAGAGTTACAAGAGTTGAGAATGCAACTGAAAGAGTTGTTGGACCTGGGAATTATACATCCAAGTGTGTCACCGTGGGGAGAGCCTGTTATTTTCATTATGAATTAAGGATGGGTCGTGGAGGCTCTGCATTGACTACCATCAATTGAAAAAGGCAACGATCAAGAATCAGTATCCATTGCCAAGGATTGATGATCTATTCGACCAGATGAAGGGTGCGACGGTCTTCTCAAAGATCAATTTGTGATCAGGATATCACCAGTTATGAATCAATGAGGATGACATCCCTAAGACTACCTTTAAGATGAGGTTTGGACATTACGAGTTCACTATTTTACCGTTTGGACTGACAAACACCCCTGGGGTATTTATGAGTTTGATGAATGGGGTATTCTGTGAGTACTTGGACAAGTTCGTCCAAGTGTTCATCGACGATATTTTGATTTACTCTCGGATGATAGAGGAGCATGACGATCACTTGTGCTTGGTACTACGGTGTCTGCGAGAGCATAAATTGTATGGGAAGTTGTCCAAATGTTAGTTTTATCAATTGAGGATTCACTACTTAGGGCATGTCATCTCCAGTGAAGGTATCACCCTGGATCCAACAAAGGTCAAGGCTATTATGGAATGGCCTATGCTAACAAATGTCCTGGAAGTGCGTATCTTCATGGGTTTAACAAGATACTATCGATGATTTGTCGAGGGATTTTCGAATATAGCAAATCCGATCACAGAATTGTAGAAGAAGAATAAGCAGTTTGTTTGGACAGAGAAATGCGCAGAAGCATTTTAGAGGCTCAAGGAGATGTTGACAATGGCACTGATACTAAAGGTCCCAGACATGGATGCAGACTTCTTGGTATGCATTGACGGATCCAAGGAAGGCTTAGGCGAAGTCTTAATACAAGAGGGTCTAGTGATCACTTACATCTCGAGGAAACTGAGAAGGCATGAGGAGAACTATGTGACACACGATTTGTAATTGTTATCCATTGTATATACCTTGAAGGTTTGGAGACACTACCTTGTTGGACAAAATTTTTAATTAAAGACAGATCACTGTGGACTACAACACATCTTTATTCAAAGCGACCTGAACGCACGACAATGATGTTGGTCGGAACTACTTGGCGAGTACGATTTCAAGATTTCTTACATAAAATGAACAATGAACCAAGTGGTAGATGCATTGAGTCGGAGACCACGCATCTTTTCGATGTTGCCTCTTTAGACGAATCTATGTGAAAATATTCTAACTTTACAGTGCGACGATGCCTGGTACAAAGAGGTTAAGGATTTTATCGGACAAAACACAATGATGGTACCAAGATTTGACTGATTTACGATTGATGACGATGGATTATTGAGGTTTAAAAATTGGATTTACATACCACCGAACAAAAATTTGAGGAGTTTGATCCTAAACAAGGCTCACAGAGTAGTGTACATGGCTCACCCAAGAGTCATGAAGATGAGGGTGAACCTTAAACCCTTATTCTTCTCGAAGGTAATGAAGGCAGACATAGTTAACTATGTGGCCTGATGTCTAGAATGTCAATAGGTAAAGGCTGAACATAGACATCCAGCAGGATTACTACAGCCACACGTTATCCCGGAATCAAAATGGGAGGTCATTTCGATGGATTTGATTGTTGGATTTCCACTGACGACAAGGAGACACGACTCGATTTTTGTGGTAGTCGACACTCTCACAAAGAGTGCTCATTTTATTCCTGTGTGTATGACGTATCAGGTACTTGACGTAGCTAGAGTTTTTATTAGTGAGATTGTGAGGCTGCATGGCATACCTCAGAGGATTATATCTAATTGAGGATCGATGTTTACTGGACGATTTTGGACTAGTTTCCAAGAGGCCTTGGGAACCCAACTTAACTTTAGTACTGCTTATCACCTGGAGACTGACGGGTAGATGGAACGAATGAACCAAACTTTGGAGGACATGTTGCACATGTACGTGATGGAAAAAAAAAGTGTTGGGAAGAATTATTGACACCAGTGGAATTCACTTATAACAACAGTTACCAAAGCACCATTAAGATGGAGCCTTTCGAGTTTCTTTATGGGCGACCATGTCAGACACCTTTGAGTTGGGATCGGCTTGAGGATAGGGTCCTGGTGGGACCAAAAGCGATCCAGGAAATGGAAGAGAAAATGCAAACAATAAGACAAAGGATTAAAGAAGCACATGATCGACAGAAGAGTTATGCCGATGCACACCGTGTCGACCCTAGTTACGAGGTTGGTGATCGAGTCTTCTTGCTGGTAAAACTGCATAAGAGTTTGATCAAGTTTGGAAAGGGAGATAAACTCTCTCCTAGGTTCATGGGACCTTTCGAAATTGTGGAGAGGAAGGGGCTCGTGGCCTATCGACTTGCCTTGCCTGATTCTTTGAGGCGTATGCACGATGTTTTTCACGTATATGTTTTGAGACATTATATTAGTGATCCTATGCATGTTATTGACATGAGTTCCTTGCATGTATCGGATGAGGGGGCACTCACGGCTGAGCTGATCCACATCCTGGATCATCATGTTTGACAGCTACAATGTTGAACAATAGATCAGGTCAAGGTCTAGTGGGACAACTATAGTTCGCACTTGGGGACCTAGGAGGATGCATATGATATGCGACAACATTTTCCATTTTTGTTTGATAGATAGACTTATGATACTATGATACACATTATTTCGGCACTTATATACTGTGAAACTTCAAGATGAAATTTAAACCAAGAGGGGGTGTATGTAACATCCCTCTCTTGCGCGCACTGAGTGAAGTTATACTTTGAGGAAACTTGCTTGTGAGTGATCCAGATTATTATACTTTTGGGCATTTGATTATGATTATGAGGTGTTATGAATTGATGACATGTTATTTTGTTGTATTGACATAGACAGGGGCTATTGACTCAGTTTTCCTGAGTGTGCAGGATTTTAGACCTCGAGGATGCAGAGGCATCGATGAAACCCCTTGGACTCTAGATCGAGTCAGGGAGTGGACTATTATGGTTTGATTGTTGTATATATGACATTTGTGCATCTGATTAGATGATATGATTATGGATATATTCTGACATGATTCGTTGATGATGCAGGCTAACGATAGCTTGTCGACTAGACTCACATGTGGAGTAGAGGGGTCACGCATGACTACCCAAGATGTTGGGGGAGAGTTGTGGACAACAACCCTGCCATAGCCTACTTACACTCCCGTTGTGTTTCAAACTATAGGTTAACGATTACCTAGTTTGAGAAGACCCATGATGCCGTGAGGGCCAACTACGGCAATTGCTCACGATGATTCTAAGGGGCACACAATAAGGTAGGGGCCTTATTTCTTAGAGGCCCTTAGTCCCCCACAAGATCTCCTGGTGGAGTATTGACTCTAGGGGTTTTCATGTATACCATGTTAGTCAAGAGGTGAGTGGCACCCTTGAAGCACGGAGTGCGTCCTGAAGGGCACTTCGCACAAGAAAAATGGAAAGAGGCGAGTGGCACCCTTGGAGCACGTAGTGCATCCTAAAGGGCACGTCGTGCAAGGAAAACAGAATGAGGCGAGTGGAACCCTTGGAGCACCTAGTTCATCTTGAAGGGCACATCGCGTTGGTAATTAATAAATGGATAAACCTAGATGGCCTTAGGACGAATAACGTGATAAGAAAGATTTAAAACAATTTCCCTAATAAAATGTCGCCCAACCTAGGAAAATAAAGTCTAGGTCTAAGTGATACTTGTGATAAAAAAAATAAAAAAATAATAATGATAATCATCATTAATCATGTGACGAGAAGGGAGTAAGTAATTCAATTAATTTATAAAAATATTTTGGGGGATACAATTTAAAAAGGGGGAAAAGGGGGAAATAATTGTTTTATCACATATGCTAATTAAAAAATATTATTTAAAATGGAAAAGGGGAAAAATTTGATTTTCTACACTTGCCAATTTGAGTTTTAAATGAAAAGCGAAAGAGGGAAATTTAAAAAAATTAGGAAACTAGGAAAAAGCGGGAAACATAAAAAGAAAGGGGAAACACAAGGAAAAAAGAAAAGTAGAAAGACTAACTTAGTAAGGTATCTAGCATTTAATAACTTTCTAAATTAAACTCAACTAGTGAATTAGTAAGGGGGTAAGTCATTTAATTTTGTAAGGGAATATGGGGACACCTAGGAGGGTTTCTAGGAATGCTTTTAGTTGGGTGAGGGAAATAGGAGTAATTAATTAATTAATGAAATTAATTTATGGTGCAATGAAGGGGATGGGTGACACTTGTACAGGGAGGAGTTTTATGAATTAAATTATTGAACAATAAATTAAATGGGATTTTGGGAAAGTAAAGGACTTAGAAACTCTAAATAAAGGAGGGAGGAGAAGGATGATGGATCTCTTCTGTTATGCACAACGTTACACTGCAGAATTGTAGACTTGACTGACTTAGATTGTGGGAGTTGGGATACCCAGCTTGGTGAGGAGTGGTAGCTCGGCCTTGCGAGGCGATCTGGGAGATAGTTTCTCTTTGGTTTAGTGTGCATGGCCCCTCTACGGCTCAGGGGCCTAAGGGGGAAGAAGAGTACCCCTAGCATTGGCTTGGAGGTACCGATGAAGTCTCATTGGTTGAAAAGCGGGAGCTGCATGGAGTGTGCATTATAATGACTCAGAGAGGACAACTTGGGCTACGATATGCTTACTTGAGTCTACATGGTAGATTCTTATTATACCTCATGCTTTCAATTCTATATTTTTAATTGGGTAAAGAAAATGTTTGACTTAGCATTTTAATTGATAACTTAGTTTCCCCATAGCCTTAAACTCGTTGTTTATTGATTCACTTGGCTTTTGATCCCTCCATGTTGTGACCGTCCTATGGTTTTATTGATTTTGTGATGAGTTTGCGCTTCATATTTTTCCCTCGTCCCTATCTAATCAGTCCTTGCCTAAGTAGTCGGCCAGGAGCTAGATCGACGGTTGTCACTTCGGTGTTAATAGACCTATAGATCCTAACGCCCTACTTTTCTGTTCGTGGATGATGAGCAAAGGACGATTCTGGCCCTGTTAATTGTTCTTGGTTGATTGATGGTCATTGCACCTTCTAGTGATTGAGTACCTCTGCGTCTGATTTCCTAAACTCTGAAAACCCTTGCGTCTCCTTGAAGGATTATCCCTGTTTGTCCTTGATTGATAACCTCTTAGTTGAAGGCCCAATCTCTACATTTTTATATCCTGAATGCGTTTCATTGTAATATAAATATTGCTCTATGTTTTTATATCTTGAATGTGGTTCATTGCCAGATATATATTGCTCTACATTTGTGTGTCTTGAATGTGTTTCATTGCTAGATATTTTCTCTAGGCTTTTGTATCTGGAATGTGTTTCATTACTGGATATTTTCTCTGCGTTTTTGTATCTTGAATGTGTTTCATTGCTGGATAAAGATCGCTCTGCGTTTGGTATCTTGAATGTGTTTCATTGCTGGATATTCTTTGCATTTATTTACCTCTGCACTCTAACTTTTGAAGACGATTGAGATTGCGTTTTTCACCACTAGTTAAGACTGCGATTTTTCCATTGCCAGACTGCAATCATTGCTTGATTAAGACTTCTTTTCATTTTGTTTGCCTAAGGATTTTTCCACTTCTTAGGTTTCGTTTCGTTTGATTTGGGGGTGAAATTTTTCCTGACGAATTCATATTTAGAACGAATTATAATTGATTAAAATGAAGCCAATGTATAATTGATTAAAATGAATTATAATTCTGGACAGATTTTGTTTAAATTGCCAGGTGACCTGACAAGCTACACTCATTTCGTTTCCGACAGGCAATGTATAATTGATTAAAATGAATTATAATTCTGGTTAGATTTTGTTTAGATTGCCAGGTGACCTGACAAGCTACACTCATTTTGTTTTTCACAACCAATGTATAATTGATTAAAATGAATTATATTTCTGGTCAGATTTTGTTTAGATTGCCAGGCAACCTGACAAACTACACTCATTTCATTTTTGACAGCCAATGTATAATTGATTGAAACGAATTATATTTCTGGTCATATTTTGTTTAGATTTCTAGGTGACCTGACACACTACACTCATTTCGTTTTTGACAGTCAATGTATAATTGATTAAAATGAATTTTATTACTGGTCATATTTTATTAGATTGCCAGGTGACCTGTCAAGTTACACACATTCCGTTTTGACAGACAATGTATAATTGATTAAAACACATTTTATTACTAGTCATATTTTATTATATTTCCAGGTGACTTGTCAATCTACGCGAAATCTGATTTTAATTTGACAACCAATGTATAACCTTGATTAAAACGCATTATATATTCTAGTCATTTTTTTTATTTAGATTGCCGGATGACTTGTCAAGCTACATGCATTCTGTTTTTTTTAAATTGACATCCCATGTATAATTCACATAGTAGTTTTACATCCATGGTAATTTATATTTACTTTATACAACAATTTATTATCATTTTTGTAGACAACCTCTTCATGTGAATAGATAGCCTTTAAATTTATGTTGACTAGACTTGTCCATTAGTTTTAGTATTGATTAAACTAGACTTGTCATTACATTGAAAATTAATGACTAAATTGTAATGTATACTTGACGATTTGATTTGTATTTAATGTTAATTAGATTGTAAATTTATGACCAATTTTTAATTTAGACTTGCTGAATTTGATTGTATTTAATGTTAAATTAGATTGTAATTTAGACTTGCTAAATTTACATTGGTAATCAATGTTAAAACAAATTGTAATTATTGACTAGTTTAGACTTGATGAATGGTGGGGTTGTTGGAGAAGTCATTTTTTATCTTGTTCTCCCATCAAACAACGCCATCTTGCGTCTTGTTGACCAGTTGCTTGGGATGTGGGCGTAGTATCCTTTTCATTTGTTTCGGCTCCGAGCGCGTTGGTTTTCTTGAGTCCTTGGTCTCGTTAGGTTATGTTGTAGCGCCAGGGTTATCATCGCACCTATCGCCTGGGGATGACATGATTCCTGATGAGGGGATCATTGCACGCCCTATTGGATAGAGGCGATTCATAACTTGGTTGGGGCATGTACTTCCTGTAGTGGGTTTTGTTGATCTTGTAAGTTCGTTGATGGCGCTTGGGTTGCAATGCCTTCATACATTTGGTTGCATGCCATTGAGGTTCTAGTTACCTGGTCATCGAGGCCATTGTGTCAGGATGGGGGTGTTGTCCCTTAGCTTGTAGGTGAGGTCATGTTGCTTCGGGTGGGTAATCGTATCTCCTTGTTTTTTTATGCATGTTTCACCCAATTGCCCTTGTGCCAGTGCGTGGAGTCATAGTAAACTATTGCCTGATCGGTGTGCATGTGTTCTTCGTTTAGGCGTGGTTAACTGTGTCATCATTGCCTTCTTGCCAAAAGAAGAAAAAAAAATTGCACCTTCCTTTGCTTGTAGTTGTAACGATGGGGGAATTACATATGGTATCAGAGCGGGGTTCAACCCGTGACTTGGGATCACTACGGTTTTCATTGATTTGATATTTGATTATAATGTTGTTAATTAAGTTAACTTGTATTCGTGTAGGTAATCATGGTTAGAGGACGCCGCAGAGGTAGACGACGGGGTGCTAGGGGAGGAGGCACGACGCCTCCACCAACATCCACACCTGAGGGGTCTAACCCCAAGGGAGACGAACAGGTTGTCGAGCAGGAGAAAATAGCGGTGGGTCATGTGGTTAGGCTGGTGAGATATTTTCAGCACATGTCTGAGGCACTGATCAGTCATTTGGAAAGAGATGAGGCTAGGGCATCGGCACCCCCTGAGGGTCCATCATGCACTCTAGTTGGTACTGGTAGCATTCACCGCGAACTTGAGAAGGTTTAATTTCCTAAGTTATTTGGTGCCCCGGATGACACAGTCGTCGAGGCATGGTTGGATAATATGGTGATGTGCTTTGCACTTCGCGATTATACCTCCAACATGAAGGTCTGCATGGTAGTATTTCAACTGAAGGAGAGCGCTCTTCTATGGTGGAAGACATTCCTACCACAATTGAAAATGGTCGTCGAAGACGTGTCATGGGAATTGTTCGAGGAATGGTTCCAAGAGAGGTACCTATCAGAGGAATTCATTGAGCGTTAGCTCAGCGATTTCAACGCCTTACGATAGGGTGGTTGTACGGTGCCCGAGTACAAGGCCTACCTTATGGAGTTGCTTTGGTATGCTCTGCATATTAATACAAAGAAACTTAAGGTCAACATGTTCGTGTTCAGCCTTAATGGCAACATATGTGCAAAGGTTAGGATTATGATGCCTCAAACCTTGCATGATGCTATCTAGAAGGCCACCATAGCAAAGGAGGAGATTGTTAGCGGGGGTCAGAGCAGGACTCCAACAAGACTGGCAAGGTAGGTGTCATTTGGTGAGCAACAACATCAGACACTAGCTAGACATACGTCTGAATATCGTGGCTTCCAGAGAGGGTCCACTTTCACTACACCTCAATGACCAAATCCTCAGCAGTGAACACCTTATCGAGGACCACAACATTAGTAGCAATGTCAACCACAACAACAACAGTTTAGGCTTGTTCAGCAGAACATACCAGGATTCCAGACCAGTGGGTTGTCATTTTCTTCTTCGAGTACCAGGAGTACTGGACTGAAGAAGGGGTGTTGGATGTGTGGGGAGCCACACTACCAGCGTGACTGCCCAGTGGAGAGGACTAGAGCATCTGGATTAGCCAGAACCACTACTGTGGGAGATTTGGGCAATTCCCATTAGATTCATGTAGTGGTGAATGACTGCTAGGCAGAGCACCAGTCGAATGTGCTTGAGACGTCAGGTACCATCGCTGACCAGACCCTTAGTATTTTGATAGATCCCGGTGCTACCGAGAGTTTCATTTATGGTGCAATGCTAAAAAGGATTAAGGTAAAGGCAGTCAAACATGATGAGTTTAGCTTTGTAGAGATGGATTTAGGAGCCAAAACAAAGGTTGGAGGAAAGGTTATGGGTTGTAACCTTAACCTTGGAGATTTTGTCACTAGGGCCGACCTGTATGTCATGATCGATATGGACTGGTTGGAATCGTGTGAGGCGATACTCAACTGTAAGACGAAACAGTTGAGCTTGGTCGATGAAAAGGGATATAGACACGTGATTTTAGGTCAGAACCAGGGATTTTCCCCGAGGTTTATCTCTTCCTTGCAGTTACAGAAGAGCATGCACAAGGGATGTAAGCTTTATGCGATCCTTGTGTTAAATGAGAAGGGAGTAGCGAAAGGTCTAGAACACTTTCCGATGGTGAGAGAGTTTGCAGATGTCTTTCCAGAGGAGTTACCTAGGATTCCGCCAGAGAGGGAATTGGAGTTTACCATAGACCTAAAACTGGCGACTGAACCAATAGCAAGAACGCCTTATCAGATGTCGACCATGGAGTTACAAGAGTTGAGAATGCAACTGAAGGAGTTGTTGGACTTGGGAATTATACGTCCAAGTGTGTCACCATGGGGCACGCCTTTTATTTTCATACGAAAGAAGGATGGGTCGTGGAGGATCTACATTGACTATCGTCAATTGAACAAGGCAACGATCAAGAATCAGTATATGTTCCCAAGGATTGATGATCTGTTCGACCATATGAAGGGTGCGACAGTGTTCTCAAAGATCGATTTGTGATCAGGATATCACCAGTTACAGATCAAGGAGGATGATGTCCATAAGACCACCTTTAAGATGAGGTTTGGACATTACGAGTTTACTTTTTTACTATTTGGACTGATAAACACCCCTAGGGTATTTATGAGTTTGATGAACGGGGTGTTCTGTGAGTACTAGGACATGTTCGTCCAAGTGTTCATTGATGATATTTTGATTTACTCTCGCATGATAGAGGAGCATGATGAGCACTTGCGCTTAGTACTACAATGTCTACAAGAGCATAAATTGTATGGGAAGTTGTCCAAATGCTAGTTTTATCAATTGAGGATTCACTACTTAGGGAATGTCATCTCCGGTGAAGGTATCGCCATGGATCCAACAAGGGTCGAGGCTATTATGGAATGGCCTGCGCCGACGAATGTCCTGGAAGTGTGTATCTTCATGGGTTTAGCAGGATACTATCGATGGTTCATCGAGGGATTTTCGAATATAGAAAATCCGATCACAGAATTGCAGAAGAAGAACAAGAAATTTGTTTGGATTGAGAAATGCGCAGAAGCATTTCGAAGGCTCAAGGAGCTATTGACAACAACACCATTACTAAAGGTCCCTGACATGGACGTGGACTTCTTGGTATGCACTGATGCATCCAAGGAAGGCTTAGGTGAAGTCTTAATGCAAGATGGTCAAGTGATCACTTACATCTCGAGGAAACTGAGAAGGCATGAGGAGAATTATGCAATGCATGATTTGGAGTTGTTAGCCATTGTTTATGCCTTGAAGGTTTGGAGACACTACCTTGTTGGAAGAAAATTTGAACTAAGGACAGACCACTGTGGAATACAACACATCTTTACGCAAAGTGACCTGAACGTGCGACAACGACGTTGGTTGGAACTGCTTAGCGAGTATGATTTCAAGATTTCTTACATAAAAGGGATAGTGAACCGAGTGGCAGATGCATTGAGTCGGAGACCATGCATATTTTCGGTGTTTCCTCTTCAGAAAAATCTATGTGAAAAGATTCTAACTTTACAGCGCGACGATGACTGGTACAAATAGGTCGAGGATTTTATCGAACAAAACATAGTGATGGTACCAATATATGAAGGATTTACATTTGACGACGATGGATTATTGAGGTTTAAAAATCAGATTTACGTACCACCGAACGACAAGTTGAGGAGTTTGATCCTAAACGAGGCTCACAAAGCAGTGTACATGGCCCACCCAGGAGTCATGAAGATGAGGGCGGACCTTAAACCCTTATTCTTTTGGAAGGGAATGAAGGCAGACATATTTAAATATGTGGCCCAAGGTCTAGAATTTCAGTAGGTAAAGGATGAACATAGACATCTAGTAGGATTACTACAACAACACGCTATCCTAAAATCTAAATGGGAGGTCATTTCGATGGATTTTATTTTTGGATTTCCACTGACAACAAGGAGACATGACTCGATTTTTGTGGTAGTTGACACTCTAACGAAGAGTGCTCATTTTATTCCTGTGTGTACGACATATTAGGCACTTGACGTAGCTAGAGTTTTCATCAGTGAGATTGTGAGGTTGCATGGCGTGCCTAAGAGGATTATATCCGATCGAGGATCAGTGTTTACTGGACAATTTTGGACTAGTTTCCAAGAGGCCCGGAGACAGACAGACAGACCGAACAAACAAACCAGAATTTGGAGGACATGTTGTGCATGTACGTGATGGACCAACAAAAGCGTTGGGAAGAATTCTTGCCACTAGTGGAATTCGCTTATAACAACAGTAACCAAAGCACCATTAAGATGGTGCTTTTCAAGTTTCTTTATGGCGGGAGACCATGTCGGACACCTTTGAGTTGGGATCATTTTGAGGATAGGGTCCTGGTGGGACCAGAACCGATCCAAGAAATGGAAGAGCAAATGAAAAAAATAAGACAAAGGATTAAAGAAGCGCAGGATCGACATAAGAGTTATGTCGATGCACACTGTGTCGACCGTAGTTACGAGGTTGACGATTGAGTCTTCTTATGGGAAAAAATGCATAAGAGTTCGATCAAGTTTGTAAAGGGAGCTAAACTCTCTCCTAGGTTCATGGGACCTTTTGAAATTGTGGAGAGGAAGGGGCCTGTGGCCTATCGACTAGCCTTGCCTGATTCTTTGAGGCGTACAAATGATGTTTTTCATGTATTTGTTTTGAGACATTATATTAGTGATCCTACACATGTTATTGACATGAGTTCCTTGCAGGTATCGGATGAGGGGGCGCTCACGACTGATCCAATTTGCATCTTGGAACATCGTGTTCGACAACTACGATGTCGAACAGTAGATCAGGTCAAGGTCCAGTGGGAAAACTATAGTCTGCACTCGGCGACCTGGGAGGATGCATATGATATGTGCCAATAGTTTCCATTTTTGTTTGATAGATAGACTTATGATACTGTGATACAAATTATTTCGGCACTTATATAATGTGAAACATCCCGCTCTTGCGTGCACTGAGTGAACTTATTTTTTGAGGACACTTGCTTGCGATTGATCCATATTATTTTACTTTTGGGCATTTGATTATGATTATGAGGCATTATGAAATGATGACATTATTTTTTTGTATTGACATAGACATGTGCTATTGACTCGATTTTCCTGAGTGTGTAGGATTTTGGACCTCGAGGATGCAGAGACATTGATGGAACCCCTTAGACTCTGGATTGAGTTGGGGAGTGGACTATTGGGGTTTGATTGTTGTATATATGACATTTGTGCATCTGATTAGATGGTATGATTATTGATATATTCTGACATGATTCGTTGATTATGCAGGCTGACGATAGCTTGCCGACCAGAATCACATGTGGAGTAGAGAGGTCAAGCACAACTACCCGAGACATTGAGGGATAGGTGTGAACAATAGCCCTGCCACAACCTACTAGAACTCCTGCCGTGGATCGAACTGTAGGTTAATGATTACCTAGTTCGAGAAAACTCACGATGCCATGAGGGATGACTGTGACAGTCGCTCATGATGATTCTAAGGGGCGCATAATAAGGCAGGGGCCTTATTCCTTAGAGGCCCTTAGTCTCCCACAATATCACCTGACAGAGTATTGACTTTAGGGGTTTTTGATGTCTACCAAGTCATTCAATAGGTGAGTGGCACCCTTGGAGCACAGAGTGCATCCTGAAGGGCACGTCGCGTACGAAAAACAGAAAGAGGCGAGTGGCACCCTTGGAGCACGTAGTGCGTCCTGAAGGGAACATTGTGCAAGGGAAACATAATGAGGTGAGTGGCACCCTTGGAGCACCTAGTGCGTCCTGAAGGGCACGTCGCATTGTTAATTAATAAATGGATAAATCTAGATGGCCTTAGGATGAATAAGATGATAAGAAAGATTTAAAATTATTTCCCTAATAAAATGTCACCCAGCCTAGGAAAATAAAGTCTAGGTCTAAGTGATACTTGTGATAAAAAACATAAAAAAAATAAAATAAATAATAATGATAATCATCATTAATCATGTGACGAGAAGGGGGTAAGTTATTCAATTAATTTATAAAAATATTTTGGGGGATAAAATTTAAAAAGGGGTAAAAGGGGGAAATAATTGTTTTATCACATATGCTAATTAAAAATTTATTAATTAAAATGGAAAAGGGGAAAAAATTAATTTTCTACACCTGCCAATTTGAGTTTAAAATGAAAATGGAAAGAGGGAAATTTAAAAGAATTAGGAAACTAGGAAAAAGTGGGAAACATAAAAAGAAAGGGGAAACACAAGGAAAAAAGAAGAAGCAGAAAGACCAACTTAGTAAGGTATCTAACATTTAAGAAATTTCTAAATTAAACTCGACTAGTGAATTAGTAAGGGGGTAAGTCATTAAATTGTTTAAGGGAATATGGGGACACCTAGGAGCGATTCTAGGAATGATTTTAGGTGGGTGAGGGAAATAGGAGTAATTAATTAATTAATGAAATTAATTTATGGTGCAATGAATGGGATGGGTGACACTTGTACGGGGAGAATTTTTATGAATTAAATTATTGAAAAATTAATTAAATGGGATTTTGGGAAAGTAAAGGACTTAGAAACTCTAAATAAAGGAGGGAGGAGAAGGATGATGGATCTCTTCTGTTATGCACAACATTACACTGCAGAATTGTGGACTTGACTGACTTATGTTGTGGGAGTTGGGATACCCATCTCGGTGAGGAGTGGTATCTTGACCTTGTGAGGAGAGATGGGAGCTAGCTTGTCTTTGGTTTAGTGTGCGTGGTTCCTTTGCGGCTCAGGGGGCTAAGGGGGAAGATGAGTACCCCTAGCGTTGGCTAGGAGGTACTATTGAAGTCTCATCGATCGGCAAGCGGGAGCTGCACAGAGCACGTGGGATAATGAATCAGAGCGGACGACTTGGGCTACAGTACGCTTACTTGATTCTGCATGGTAGATTCTTATTATAACCCACACTTTCAATTCTATATTTTTAATTGGGTAAAGAAAATGTTTGACTTCGCATTTTAATTGATAACTTAATTTCCCCATAGCCTTAAGCTCGCTGTTGATTGATTCCCTTGGCTTTCAATACCTGCATGTTGTGACGATCCTATGGTTTTATTGATTTTGTGATGAGTTTGTGCTTTATAGTTCGCCCTCATCCCTAGCTCATCAGTCCTCGCCTAAGTAGTCATCCAGGAGCCGGATCGACGGTCGTCACTTCGGTGTTAATATACCTATAGATCCTAACGCCCTACTTTTTTGTGCGTGGATGATGAGCGAAGGATGCTTCTACCCATCCATCTTCCCCTGTTGATTGTTCTTGGTTGATTGATGATCATTTCTCCTTCTAGAGATTGAGTACCTCTGCGTCTGATTTCCTAAAATCCAAAAACCCTTGCGTATCCTTGAAGGATTATCCATGTTTGTCCTTGATTGATAACCTCTGAGTTGAAGGCCCAATCTCTATGTTTTTATATCCTGAATGTGTTTCATTGTCAGATAAATATTGCTCTACGTTTTTATATCTTGAATGTGGTTCATTGCCGGATATATATTTCTCTACATTTGAGTGTCTTGAATGCATTTCATTGTTGGATATTTTCTCTACGTTTTTGTATCTGGAATGCGTTTCATTGCCGGATATATATTTTCTCTACATTTTTTTTTATCTTGAATGCATTTCATTGCCGAATAAATATCGCTCTACATTTGGTATATTGAATGTGTTTCATTGCTGGATATTCTTTGCATTTATTTACCTTTGCACTCTAACTTTTGAAGACGATTGAGACTGTGTTTTTCACCACTAGTTAAGATTGCGATTTAGCCATTTCCAGACTGCAATCGTTGCTTTATTAAGACTGATTTTCGTTTTGTTTGCCTGGCAATTTTTCCACTTCTTAGGCTGCATTTCGTTTGATTTGGGGGCGAAATTTTTCCCGACAAATTATTATTTTTGGTCAGATTTTGTTTAGACTGCCAGGTGACCTAGCAAGCTACATGCATTCTGTTTTTTGACAGCCAATGTATAATTGATTAAAACGAATTATAATTTTGGTCATATTTTGTTTAGATTGCCATGTGACCTGGCAAGCTACACTCATTTCATTTTTGCAGCCAATGTATAATTGATTAAAACAAATTATAATTCTAGTCAGATTTTGTTTAGATTGCCAGGTGACTTGACAAGCTACACTCATTTCGTTTTTGACAACCAATGTATAATTGATTAAAACAAATTATATTTCTGGTCAAATTTTGTTTAGATTTCTAGGTGACCTGACAAGCTACACTCATTTCGTTTTTGACAACCAATGTATAATTGATTAAAACAAATTTTACTACTAGTCATATTTTATTAGTTTTCCAGGTGACCTGTCAAGTTACACGCATTCTGTTTTGACAACCAATGTATAATTGATTAAAACACATTTTATTACTGGTCATATTTTATTAGATTGCCAGGTGACTTGTCAATCTACGCAAAATCCGATTTTAATTTAACAACCAATGTGTAACCTTGATTAAAACAAATTATATATTCTGGTCATTTTTTTTATTTAGATTGCTAGGTGACTTGTCAAGCTACACACATTATGTTTTTTTTAAATTGACGGCCCATGTATAATTTGCACAGTAGTTTTACAACCATGGTAATTTATATTTACTTTATACAACAATTTATTAGCATTTTTGTAGATAACCTCTTCATGTGAATAAACAACCTTTAATTTTATGTTGACTAGACTTGTCCATTAGTTTTAGTATTGATTAAACTAGACTTGTCATTAGATTGAAAATTAATGACTAAATTGTAATGTAGACTTGACGATTTTTTAATGTTAATCAGATTGTAAATTTATGACCAATTTGTAATTTAGACTTTCTGAATTTGATTGTATTTAATGTTAGATTAGACTGTAATTTAGACTTGCTAAATTTAGATTGGTAATCAATGTTAAAACAAATTGTAATTATTGACTAGTTTAGACTTGATGAATGGTGGGGTTGTTGGCGAAGTCGTGTTTTAGCTTGCGCTCCCATCGAACAACGTCATCTTGCGTCTTGTCAACTGATTTCTTGGGATGTGGGCGTAGTATCCTTGTTGGTTGTTTCAGCTCCTAGCACGTTGGTTTTCTTGAGTCCTTGGTCCCGCTAGGTTATGTTGTAGCGCCAGGGTTATCATCGCGCCTATCGCCTAGGGAGGACATGATTTCTGATGAGGGGATCATTGCGTGCCCTATTGGATAGAGGCGATTGACAACTTGGTTGGGGCCTGTACTTCCCGTAGTGGGTTTTGTTGATCTTGTAAGTTCGTTGATGGCGCTTGGGTTGCAATGCCTTCATGCATTTGGTTGCGTGCCATCGAGGTTCTAGTTACCTAGCCGTCAAGGCCATTGTGTGGGGATGGGGGTGTTTTCCCTTAGATTGTAGGTGAGGTCATGTTGCATCGGGAGGGTAGTCGTCTCTCCTTGTTGTGTTACACATGTTTCGCCCAGTTTCCCTTGTGCCAGTGCGTGGAGTCATAGTAGTCTGTTGCCTGATCGATGTGCGTGTGTTCTTCATCTAGGCGTGGTTAACTGTGTCGTCATTGTATTTTTTCCAAATGAATATTTTTTTTTTGCACCTTTATTTGCTTGTAGTCGTAACGATGGGGGCATTACAAAAGCATGGATCTCTAGTAATCATGTCATGGAACCACTTGCTTAATTATCACTAATGTAAAATAATGTTTTCCATTAAAAAATATTATAAATTTACAACAACTTAGAGTGTAATTCATAGAGATTGTTTCTTTCTAACTATTCATTAATTCTTAAATGGTTATTAGAAATGAATTGTTATGAAAGGGTTTTTAAAAGAGTCAATATTCCATTCATTTCTAATGGAAAAATGTTAGAAAACTATGCAAAGTGGTAGAACCATGGGTAAAACCATGTTCAAAGTTTCTAAAATCAGTTTATATATGTAATGTCCCCAAGGCCGAGCCCTTTATAAACCTGATGTATGAAACGAATTGTACATATGTGTTATAGGATGGTGAGCCGAGTTCCTATAAGCTGTAGGCTTATGTGTTTGTTAGGCCAGGGAGCCTAAGTGTTGAAGGCCAGGAGCCTGCTGTTGTACTTGTATGCATGCAGAATATTTAATAAAATATAAACACCGCCAGGTGCAGACCGACCACGATGAATGAGTGAAGGGGGACTGAGCATCCATAGAGTGGGAAAGGAACTAGGGGCTGGAAGGTGGGAAAGGGGCTGAGTGATGAGCCTAGG
>SNQJ01S0146084.1:0-17337 GCA_010110895.2 Picea sitchensis
AAATGAGAAAAACCAAGCAAACTTAATTCTCAACCAATCACTGGATCCCAAGAAATCTAACACATTCAGAATCTGAAGTCAGAGAGAATAGTTTTGCCAGAAGAGTCGAGAAATGAAAATCAAGCCACAAATGCCAAGAAAATCCTGGAAACCCTAAGACTATTCACACATGCAAACTGAAGCAAAAAAGGTATCAATCAACAGTCCAAGAAACCAATGAGATGTATTTCAACTGATCTGGGCAGTTAGAAAGACAAAAACTCAATTTCAAAAATTTTGAAAAGACTGTTCGTAGGCAAGCTGTATAACACAATGTGAGAATTGATGATTCTCACAAGATACCTTTGAGCAAGGTGCGAACACCTCGCACTGAACCCTATGAGCAGGGTGCGAACCTGACAAGTTCTCGTAGGCTGCAATGGAAAGCAGTGTGAGAATTCCTGAATATGTCAAAAAATTTGAAAAATGAAGTAAATTTGCACAAAGCTTCTGGACTCAAAAGGTCTATCAGGGTATCCTGAAGACTCAGAGACTGATAGGACAGGAGAAAAAATGAAACCAAAGCAAATGGCCACAGAAAAATACAAAAAGGCACCAAAAAATGGGATTGATCCCCAGTGGAGTCGCCAATTTTGTTATAGGATAAATCCGTAAGTGCGCACACAAACCGATCTCCCTAGATCCACCTGGATCTAGAACAAATCAAGACAGAATAATACTCTTTCCCTAGATTTAGATTGTTGAATGAACTAGGAGGCAAGAATCATGAGCATACCTTATGATCGCTTCCTTGGGTCTTTTTTGTACCAGCTTCGCTGCAATGCTCTTGTGCAGTCCAGGCTAGAACAACTTAAACCAATCAAAGTGAAAACAGCTTAATATATTCAACAATTAATCTATGCATATGATCAAGGAATTATGCAATAAAGTAAACTCAGCTTTATGGGAAAGGGACATATTACTGTATTATATTGATAGAAAGCAAATCTTACAACCTGAGCCTTGATGTTACAAAGTTCCTTTCGATGGCCCCTATCTCTGACACACACACTTGCTCACTTGTATGAAGAAGGTCAACCACCTTTGATAACCTTGCTGGAGTTCTCTAGCTGCTGTAGCATCAGTCCTTCACACAATCTTTCACAAATTCTCCAATGTCTTCTTAACCTTGTTTTCTTCTAACCTTTTCCATGAGAATCCTCTCAATATATAGGAGGAAATGAATTGGTTACTTAGATAGGAATAATCCCAAGATATCAGGAAAGCCAGTACTTGATGATCATTCAAATGCCATCTCATCCTTCTAGAAGATTCCCTTCTAGAAGCTTCGAGAATTCATCCTTTTCCCTTCTTTAAAAAGTGTTCGCACCCTAGCAGTTAGGCACAGTGCAAACTTCTCGCACCCTGGCTTAAGGTAGCCTGTGAGAATCATGCATTCTCACAGGAAAATGTATAGGTAGCCTGCGAACCTTCCTCAAAACTATGATTTCAGGAAAAAGATAAAAGTAACTTTTCTCTGGAGAAAGTTCTAATGAAGAGCTTGAGTACACCATCCTTAATACATCATCATGATGACCAAAATCATGGGTAACACCTGAAGTCCCCAAAAACAATGGATGGAAAGAGATTGTCTACCCGACAGTCTCCCAACATCGTGGTTGGCCTAACTTGTCTTTATCTTATCCCCCACCTATTAATCAAATTGTCCAAGTTGCCCCTATCCACTCACCGGTTCATTCTTCCCATGTAAGAAAAAGGTTGAAAATCGAGGCCCACCATTCCCCTGACAAAGGAAAAGCCATTGCTGCCCCTTCCTCACCCTCAAATGACTCAGATAAATCTGTGTCCTCCTGCATGCATTTGAGAGATAATTGCTCTCATGTGATCAATGAGATTAGGACTAAAGGCTCCACACGGCCTAAGGAAAATTCAGAGAGGTCAAAAGGTGATAGCAACAACAAGGGAAAGATTGCCTCCCAGAGTGGCAAATATGGATTTTAAGTTTTTTTTATTAATTGTTGAGAACAATTGACTTCTGAAATTTTGGATAGCACACTATTTTTTGGATATATGGGTAATATATTTTTGGAAATAATTTCAATTATCATTGATATAAATTGTCAAATATGAGGTGATGATGGGAGTCACAAGGAGGGATGTTTTGTTTTATTAACTAGTTGTGTTATGATTGTTAAAGAACTAAAGAGAGTCACAAGGGGTCCCACCTACTAGTTATTATTTATTTAAAACCGTTATTATGATTTTATTACTTTCCCCCTTAACTAAAAAATTGGTTGAGTTCTAGTTAACTTAACTAAAGAATTATTTCAACTACTTCAACCAATTATAATTTATTAAAGGACAAAGGAAAAGGAGGAACAAGAGGAGAATAGAAGGAGAAGCATACTAAGGGTCCTATTGTAGACAACAAGATTCAGGGTTGAATTACATCATTCAGACACTTGTTTTTCAGAGGTGTTGATCTATCCTTGATATTCTGTGTAGACTTGCCTGTTTGTCAATTAAATTTCATGACTGACGAAGGCTATTGTGCAGAGTCGAGTGGGAAACAATATGTGGCAAGTTGATCCAGCTTTTAAAGTTCAGTTTTTTACTTTCTGTCAGAAGTCCTTTTGTATGTTTCATCGGGGACAACTAAGTTTGACTTTGGTCCAAAACTTACTCAGGAAATTTTGTAAAGAGAACAATTCTTTTGATGAATTGGAATGAAATAAATGATTTCTTTATGTCTCATCTATTTTTATTATTGACTTGGTGTCTTTACTTCTGTCTCTATATTTATTTTAGCATTTGTTATGTTCAGAAAATTACATAAATAATGATTTTTTCTGCAAGCTTTTAGTTATAAAAAAAACCATCCTAAGCACTTGTAATCATTACTTGTGAATTAGGATACCAATTTTGATGGCTATAAACATAGTGTGATATTCTCATCTACATTGCGTTAGCCAAGCAGGATCTGAAAATGTTTGAGTAAGATCATGTCATATCGTTTCCTCAACACTGTACAACTAAAGGACTTGGGAGGAACAAAACTCAAAGGAATGATCAACGGTAGTCGAATGGAACTATACAGGGATAGTTGACCTCCTAAACCTTAAAATTCACAGTGCAGTGAGAAAGGCATGTATATAAGTGCACTATAGAAGAGATTAGGACAGAAAAATGAGAAAAAGAAATAAAAAGGAGAAAAAGAGGGAAAAATAAATACACAAATAGAAAATGAAAGAAAAAAACAAAAATATGAAGAAGTTGACTAGACCATAAGAAGGAATGGAAAATAGTCGCGTGCAACAATTACTGTGACAATAGCAGGATACAACGGACAGGGAAAAATGTAGTCGGCACAAAGGCATGCAAAAAGTGAGAAACTGACACAACCAGGTATATAAAATTTGGAAGGCACATGTTTATGTAACACTTAGCTATTTCTGAGTACAAAGAAAGAAATAATGTGCATACCCTAGCTATAATTTTATGTCAAATCAAGTAAGTGTGTGAATTCAAGAGAGACTGGCCCCACCAAAGTTTGGCGCACTAGGCCAGTACGTCCACATTACTCGATAGGGCCAAAGGTGTAAGGAAATAATTCCACAGCCCGAGAACATGGTCGAGTTGGAGGATGTTACCACCCCAGACACACAATCAATCATCCCAACACAGGTTAATAAAGAGACATTGACAATGCAGTAAGGAGAAATAGGGAAGAGATCTAGGGCCTGGAATGGTATTTTGAACCCTAAAGTTGAGACGCCTGCAAATCCTGATGAAACAATGGGACTGCGATAGTCCCATGAACATGAGGAAGTGTTGTTCAAAGATATCACTGACTGACCGGAGTTCGAAAGGGAAGAAGAGGATGCAGATGTAGTAGAGGGAGGCCCATATGCTATGGTACAGAAGAGAAAGGTGTTCGACACCATTGAGGTTACACTCACCTATCTCCCAGACGTAGTCATTACTGTGGATGATATGTTGGGAAAGGTACCTAAGCTTAGGAAAGCCGACCATGATCTGCGTGATGTGGATAAATTCCTAGATTTGGTCGAGCAAATTTATCTAATAAACACAGGGGAAATTGGACCCCTAGATAAACCCATAATGGAGCCCGTGTAGTCGATAATGGGGCTCTATAACTCAAGGATCATGAACCTGCGAGATATATCACATTTCAGGCATGGTAAGAATGTCAGGTTCTGTGTCAAACAGTTGGTCGCCCACGTACATGGAGTCATATTGTGGATGGATAAGCCAGTTCAGATAGATGTGGCATTGATTTCCAATATCATAGGATTTCCCACAGTTGACACGCAACTAGAGGAATACTTGGATAACAAGGCATGTGAGAAAGAAATCACAGATATGGTTAAAGCGCATTTCGGCACTACTCAGGGGAATAGAGGAATTGTGACCAATGATATCAATGAAAACATGATAAGGTTCTCCAATAATCTTATGGATTGTAAATTATTAAGGAAATGTCGCAAATAAGAAGCGCCAACATGCGTTATTGCAATAGTTGCGCAGTGCGCGAAAGGGGTAATCTTCAGTTGGGAACCATACCTATTGAACCAGTTCTTAATAAACTATAGAGACATGCAGGATAATGGAATTGAGTTCCATTAAAAATGGTTGATCATTCCGATCGCATTGGCAGGATGGCAGGAGACAAAATTATTATCATTCTTGGATAGGAGGGGGAAATGTTATGCAGAAATATATGAGTCTCTTTGGATGGCCAAGGAAAACAACATCATTTTTTCAATGTTGCTAGAGGAGATACAATAGTGCACAAAGAATGTGTGGCACGTACTGGTGGAGGTACTCGAGGAGATAGAGGGGATAGCCAAGTTCAAGGAATCCAGACATCACATGTGGATCCAAGAAGCAAGGGATCCAAATAAGGCCTGGATAGAAATGCAGTACTACGTAACCAAAGAGGAAGTGGACTGGATAATTAAAGACTAGCCTGCACAGTGGAAACTACCAGTAGAAAAACCAACCATGAGGACAGGCACGACGTAATCCTCTATGCCTAAGAATAAGGTCGAAGTAGGCTCTTCAGTGAGAACAAGTAGCATGTATGATATAACTAGAATGGCTACAGTGTGGAATCAGTCAACTAGGAGCAACATACTACCAAAATGGCCAAGGAGGACAACAACAACAGTAAGGATAGAAATCCACCCACAGACTGGGAAGAAGGATACCTCACAGGCTGGATAAGAAAGAACCCAAGGTACAACAAGTGGGGTGTAGTCCTCATAGATAGTAAGGAAGCATGTGCAGGAAAAAGAGGCACGCAAGAAAAGGAAATATGATAGAGAGGACCCAAACATCACCCTGACAGAGGATGATGTGGAGCTAGTAGCAGAAAAAGTACAATACCGGGGGGAAGAAGTGGTTTGCATTACAGAGGAGAAACTCGAAGAGATCATGGAAAATCTCATAGAATCCCATGAGAATATCCAACAATTACGGAGCCAGGTAGGACCACAGGCCACTGCACAGCAATAGGAAAAGACACAGTAGTTGAATGTGCAGAAAGAAGGAGAGGAGATAGTGCAGTGCATACTATAGGGTAGGGATAAATTTACGGTAACACATCAAATGATCATATTTGATCAGGATATTGCGCAGAAACCCCTGAAGAAGGTCGAACAAGTGGAAATGGTCATGGAACAAATACCCACCAAGGCACCATAAGGACTCCAGGTAGTGTCATGCAAGAAGTGTATTCTAGAGCCCATGCGAATACAACAAACTTGGAGGTGGGTAGAGGATTCCTTGAAATTCTTCAAATCACATGTGATCAACTGACCGTGGAGAAAGAGGAGCAGAAAGAATGCATAGATGAATTAAAACAAGGATTAAAAATTGCTTACAATCACATCCCAGACAGAATGCAAGCACTGGAGAGAAGCGAAGAGAAGAAGATCAACTAGGGATCATATACAATTTACCAATACAAGAAACATATTAAGGATCTCAAATAAAATCTCAACCCTTCGACTCATCCCGAGATCTGAGAATAGAGAGAACAAGAATCTTCACTCCAAATAGTTGAGATGGAGAAAGAAGCAAGGGCAGTAGAAGAATTGTTCAACAGAGTCGCGCAGATATGGACTATCCTAGAAGAAGGCGAGAAGTTCCAACAGTGGGACCAAGAAGAGGAGACAATCAACACTTCCATACATGATCTCAAACTAAGGAAGAAAACAATGAGAATCACATAGCACTTGAAGGGAACTCAAGACATGAAGAAGTTACAAACAAATTTGAAAACCATGCAGACAAAGAAGCAAGAAAGAAAAGTTGAATTGGAACCCCTCCAATAAAAATAAGCGCGGATTATTGCGTAGTTGGGGGAAGAAAAGAAAATTGTGGCACGGGCACAGAAAGAGGGTGCATCATTGATCTAGGAGGAGATAACAGTGAAATCAATGGAGGTGTTAACAAGAAAAGTTGCGTAGATCAAGGCGAAAGGAAGGGAACTAGAAAACAAGTTCCACAGTTTGGAGACAATAGTAGAAGGAGCAAGCACTACCTCAGTGGCTCAGGATGTGCCACATGTCAGTGTTGGGGGCCTGTTGGGCACAGGCCTATTTTGAGGAAAGACAAAGTTTTGCAAGGAAATACCTATTTTTAGAGAAGAAGAACTCACAGGAAAAGCAACATGCATGAGGAAAAGAAGCATAGAAGAAGGGAAATCCATGTCAGAGGAGGCATTCAAGCCTAACCATGTTAGGGTTAGGGTTTTTGATAAATATTGTAATGGCTATAATCTTGTAAAATAGTATAAATAAGAACCTAGGAGGTCTAGGTTAGGGTTCTAGTTTTTGGGGGTTCGATTGGTGGTAGTGCAACTATTGTTGCAATAAGGTTTTGGAAGAGTCAAGTAAGGTAGATTTTGAGGGTTATATAATAGGATGAGGATCTTGGTGTGATCTAGTACACCTCACAAAGGTCCTTGAACCTCTTCATGATTGTATGATGGAAGATGTAATGCACACAACACCATATTTTGCAACAAACTAAATAAAAGAGAAGAGAATCCAAATCTTTGTGGAAGTAGCCCAGGAGGGGGTGAACCACGGTAAAACATGTGTTATATGAGATGTTTCTTGAATGTTTACTTTAGGTAAATTGTTATGTTATGAACAAATTATTAATGAGATGTATTAGAATGCATGCATGGGACTAAAGATGAATTAATTCTAGAAATACTTGAATGAATAACCATATTAATGAATGAAGAAGACAAAATACATTCCCAAATACCCACTCATTACTAGACTACAAGAAATTGAGCATTGTATTCACCCATAAAGCTATCTCGAGTGAGACTGCGCAGTGCACTCTATGTGGTGTGTTTCCTTCTGGTTTACCAGGACGACCGATAGTTTTAAATGGTTTTGTTGGAAACTTGTTGAGATCTAAACTTGGGTCATACCAAGAACTAGAAATGAGAGATTTAAACCAACAGTGTGTATGAAGTGCTCAAGGATTTGATAGATAAATCATGTATTGTGTAGGTTTACATAATGAATTAGTTATTGAAGCATTATGCCTCCATTCTAAATAAGGACAAATTCTTTAATATCTAGGGATAGGTTAAGCCTAGCATAGAAAGGACAAATTCTTTAATATCTAGGGATAGGTTAAGCCTAGCATAGACTCATCATTGTAGTGTAGGGTTTAAATATATGTTTGATTCTACACAAATAACCTCCCCTAATGGGATATAATATGTGAGATGTTGCACCAAAATTGCATCAAAAAGTCAGAGAACTCAATCTAGAAAATACAGAATGGTTTGTGGAGGTGTGAATAGTGGTTTCTAAAAATATTTTTTCCCTCCATAATCCATAAATCTCTACCACATCTTTTGGTGTTTTTCACCTTATGGAGGCCCATCTCATTATTAAAAACCTACTACATTTTCCTTCATAATCAATAGGACACATCAATCATATTTCCATATCCATCGTCTGATGCACCTTACTTTCAATATCAATAGGACCATATCAATAGGACCCTTGATTTTACTTTCACCTTTATGTCGATGTCACCAATATTCTCTTTGGTTCAAATGTACTTTGCAATAATCATTATTTAATATGTGTTAAAAATAATCACAAGATTTATTTTTATCAATCTAATTAGCCACTTCAACATTGCAAAGGAAACTTTTAATAAACCTACAACATTTCTCTCCCTCATGGGGGTGATACCTCCCTGTGAGGTGTCAAGGACCTCAAACAATGCCCCTTTCTATTGGGCTATGCGATTTCCAAGTCATTAATTTGCCCATTTCATCCTTCTCATCATTTTAATTCAATACAAAATCCTTCCACCTTTTTTTTTCTGATCAATTGAAACAGTGATTTCTTAATGGCTATACCTTCTCATAAATTCTTCCTACCATTTCATATCCTTGAAAAAAACAATAAATATCAAAAACATATTTTTTGTGCTATGTGTATATTTTTGACATGATTTTATTCATAATTAAAATCCTTGTTATACCTTTAAAATCGTTGAAATTTGAGCAACTTCTTCATATCTCTAAGCTTCCACTATAGTTTTGAATTGAATAAGAAAGTAAACTTGACTCATGGTTATGATAGGACCTAAATATTGGGAGACAATAGAGTAAGTTGGCCTTCCTATTTAACCATTGACATTGCTAGTAGTAAAGTGATATTGTCTAATTATTGCTCCTACATTAAACACTATGCCACCTACAAGGAAAATCATAGGGGCTAAATTTCTCCTGTATGCTCATTTTCCATGTTTTTTTCAAAAACAACGATTCACCAATTTCCATTTTTTCTAAAATGATTTTCCCCAATTGTATAGGATAAAAGTATTTTACTCTAAAAATTGCCAAAATTTTCTATAAAGTATATAAAATCCTTAGAAATTTGAATATTTTTACAAAAATGATGCCAAACATTTTATGGTTGGAATTATAATAATTAGTAAGTTTTTCCAAGTTTCTACACTTTAAGATAAGTCTGGATCCTTAAAGTTGATCCTAGAAGGATTTTCAAAGAGGAATGACAGTTGGTTAAGAAAAAGTGTTGGATTACTGAGAGGGGGGGTGAATCAGTAATAAAGCAATATAATCCATAAAATTCAAGTGTTATATCAATGTAACATTATCATCCAATAGTTGCAGAGTAAATAAACAATGAACAAATGAACAATCATACACATACACAGTACACCAGTGTTTTTCCGTGGAAACCCAAAGTGGGAGAAAACCACTGAATGTTTTTTCTTATATGTCTTTAAGAATTACATCCATTGGAACCACCAACTTCCTTTGTTTTCCAGCTGCAATTGGGAGGAGGCTCCAACCCCTTAGTTTCACAGGCTAAAACCTGAGGGAAGCTCCAACTTCCCAATTCTCTGGCTACAACTAGAAGGAGGCTACAACCCCCTATTTTCTCCAGCTACAACCAGAAGGTGGCTACAACCACATGTCCTTGCCTCGTCCAACTTCCCTGACATAGAAGTAGAATGATGGAACTACTGTCACACTATCATTGTGAGATATACCACTGTAACAACCTGTACCACTGACTTGCAACCAAAGAACCCGTAACAACCTGTACCAAACAATTGCATCAACCACGAAACAACCTGTACCATCAATGAGTGCATAAACCATGCACCAAATATGTACCAATCATGCATCAAATACACATAAACTATGACTCATCAATATGTACCAACATCATCAACTATACACTTCATGTATGTGCCAACTCATCAACTACTTATCTCAACCATGTACCCAACATGTACCTCAACCAAAATCCCTCATCAATTTCATCATCCAAATCTGATTTGTAACTTTGTAATAGACCTGGTGTATATGATCACATACCTGCAAACTGTCATTAACTTTAACAACAAGAGACTATCATTTTCATCAAACTTTACTTTAGTCTCACATGACTAATTTTGGATTAGTCAACAACCCTAACTTGCAACAATCATAACTATGTACCTGTAATGAAAAAAGATCTGAAAATAGTACACAATTTTCTTCAGTGTCTTTTATGCAATTCCTCCAGGTTTCACTACTTGGATCCTCTCAGAAAAGGAGTTATAGAAAAAATGGCATACCTTATTGAATTTTGGCTTATTCTAGAGAGTGAACTTGTATAGCGTGCCCCACACAGAATATTTGTTGTATGGATATGAAAATTGTACACGGAATACTACAGACTATACTCTAAACAATACATTTCATCTTACTAAATTTGGATCTGTTATGAAAAAGTTATGAAGTTATGACATTTATTCTTACTGAATGTGGATCTGTTATGAAGGAGTTATGATGTTTTTACCTGAAACACTTTTTTTAGACTAGTTTCAGGACTAGCCACAAACCCTATTTTCCATGGAGTGTAACTCCAAAAATAAAATGACCCACAAGCTGAAATGTGTATCACAACTACTTGGATAAGTTTCCTCAATGGCCTCCCAATTTCATGGTCTGAATCATTCTAGAAAAACAATTATTGCAAAAATTGTGAGATGACCTATAAATAACATACCTTAGAAAGCATCATCAAAAGAATTTATCCTCCCTTGAATTTTGGCATTGTTTACTTCACCTTCCTTCTGAAATCATCTTAGATATATTTTGGTTACCTCAGTCACTTGTAGATATTCAATATTCTCAACTGTGATTAAGAATGACAGACCCTTGCCTCTTATTTATACTTTCATGTAGCTTCCTCAAGGGGTTACCTTCTAACCATCTTAACCCACTTTCCTTATTTTAGGGCTAACCCACTTCTAACCGCTTGTCCACTTAATAATTTCTCCATTAAATTTATTATTTAAATCATTTCTTTTGTATCCACTTTGACTTATAGTACACTCATCAGTTCACTTTATTATTTAAATTACCTTTTAACCATCTTAACCCACTTTACTTATTTTAGAGCTAACCCGCTTCTAACCACTTGTCCACTTAGTAATTTCTCCATTAACTTTATTGTTTAAATAAAAAAAATTGTATCCACTTTGACTTATAGTACACTCATCACTTCACTTTATTATTTAAATAATTTCTTCTTTGCAACCACTTTGACTACTTTGTCCTTTTGAGGCTTTTGGATGACTCATGAGGGTTCTCTAACTTCACATGGCCATAACTCTCTAACAGTGAGGAGTTATGTGATGTTCCACATACCACCGGAAATGGCATGACATGTACTATCCATATAGATTAGTCTTACCTGCAAATATATCAAAAGGCATACCATTATCCATCAAACAAACTTGGATGCATTACCCAAACCATTATGCTACCATACTTTCTTCAAGGGTTGACATCAATGACAACCAACCCAATTAATCAACAACATCCCCCTTTGGCATTGATGGAAACACTCTAATGCAATACTGAAGTCATCTCACTCGTGCTCCCCCTATGAACATCGCTCCCCCTGGAACCATGCCTATATTCTCTTCATCTGATAAATATCTCCATGTTTGTCATCAATGGCAAAGGCATATTTCCATTTGGGGTTTCTCCCCTTAACTGAATTATCCTTGGGGATACTCCCCCTAACTGACCTCGTCCTGAAACTAATCTCCCAACTTGAATTGTCCTCTCTAAGGTGCTTCCTCATGTAAATCTAAGACATATAAGATAAGAATTCAAAGCCATTCAATTTTGAGTAGAAATTACTCTAAGTCTCTGGTGAAGATACTCAAAGGCTTCCCATGGAAGTGGTTTTGTAAAGATGTCTACCACTTGTTATTTTGTGCCCACATACTCAACCCTGATGTTCTTCTTTGCAACATGTTCCCATAGAAAGAGATACTTGATTGGAATTTTATTCATCTTGGAGTGCATCATCGGGTTCTTTGAGATATTGATGGCGCTTGTATTATCACAATAGATTGGAATGGGCTCATCATACTCAACATGTATATATGTCATAGTTTGTTTCATCCATAGAACCTGTGTAAAACATGTTGTTGTTGCAATATACTCTATTTCGGCTGTAGATAAGGATACTGATGATTGTTTCTTTCTTAGCCATGATACTAAACACTCACCCAAGTAGAACGTTGCTCCACTGGTGCTTCGTCGATCATTAATGCAACCTTCCCAATCTGCATTTGTGTAGGAAATAAGTGATAGATCCTTTCCTTTTGGATACCAAAATCCATACTCTTATGTTCTTTTGAGATATCAGAAAATCCTCTCTAATACATGTGATTCCTTTGGTACTGCTTGAAATTGTGCCACCGTTCCAACTGCCATCATTACATCTGGTTTGGATGCTCTCACATATAGTAAGATACCAATCATTCACCTGTATTTCCTCTAGTTTTTAGACTTTGAATCATCATATTTTCTCAACTTGCAACTGGTTTTCATAGGAGTGATAATTGGTTTGCAATATTCCATTCTGAACCTCTTTAGCATTTCTCTGATACACTTAGTTTCAGAAATAAAAATTCCTTGGTTTCTTTGACATATCTGAAGCCCTAGAAAGAAGGATAGTTCACCAAGTAATGACATTTTGAATTTATTTTGCATATCCTTTGAAAATTTCTAGTTTAACCTACCATTAGTAATTCCAAAATAATATCATCAGCATAAACTTCAATTAATAAAATACTATCTTGAGTTACCTTGATGTTGAGTTTGTTGCCTGCACTTCCTTTTATGAACCCTATCTAATGTAGATACTTATATAGACTAGAGTACCATGCTCTACGAGCCTATTGTATACCATACAAGGCCTTCTTCAATTTACACACATAATCTACGTTCTCTGACAACTGAAATCCTTCAATTTGTTCGATGTATACTTCCTATTCAAGTTCCCCATTTAGAAAAGTTGATTTCACATCCATCTGATACACTTTAATATTCTTGGAGCATGCATAAGCTAAAAGAAATCAGATTGCTTCCTTTCTGGAAACTAGGGAAAATGTCTCTTCAAAGTCAATTCCTTCAACCTGTGTGTATCTTTTACATACCAAAATGGCTCTGTTCCTTGTAACTTGTCCATCTTCATTCAATTTATTTCTAAAAACCCACTTTGTGCCAATCACATTCTTATTCTTTGGTCTTGGAACCAATTCCCAAGTGTCATTCTTCTCTATCTGATCCAATTCTTCATCGATGGCCTTATTCCAGAATTCATCCTTGTTGGCCTCTTCAAAATTGTTTGGTTCAATCATAGATGAGAGTTCTAGGTGCATTTGTTCTGGCAAACAGATTCTTCTTCTTGTCTTAACTCCTGCATCTTTGTTTCCAATAATCTGATCTAATGGATGGTTCTTCTGTACTCATTTTCTAGGTGTATTTTGAGGCACTTGTTGAACTTGCTCTTCTACTTTTGTCTAATCCTCTTCATCTTCCCCTTATACTTCTTCTTCATCTTCTACTTCTTCTTCGTAAAGCAGTTCCATTGATTCATTTTCTTCTTCCTTTAATTCTCGTCCACTTGTTTCATCAATTGTTACATTGATGTTTTCCACAACTTTGTTCAACCTCATATTATAACACTTGTATGTTTTTCTTATACTTGAGTAACCAACAAGTACTCCTTTGTCCACACGAGAGTCAAACTTTCCCATTCTTCCATCTTCTCTTTTGATGTAGCATTTTCTTCCAAATACTCTGAAGTGCTTCACATTTGTGGATTTTCCTTTCCATATATTGTACAGATTTTTTTCAATGTTGCTTATGAGCATTACCTTGTTTTTAATTTGAACTTTTGTATGCACTACATGTGTCCAAAAAATATCTGTCAATTTGGAATCCATTAACATTGTTCGAGCCATTTCCTTTATTGTCTTGTTCTTACTTTCAACAACTCCATTCTGTTGAGTTTTCCTAGCAATGAAGAATTTCCTTTTTATTCCATGTTTGTTGCAATAGTCCATAAATTCCTTTGAAGTGAACTCTCCTCCATTATTAGATCTCAAACATTTGATTTTTGAATCCATTTCATTTTCAACCATTTCCTTGTAGACCTTGAAGTTTTCAAAAGCTTCTGACTTATTCCTGAGAAATCAAACTCCAGTCATTATTGTATAATCATCAACTAATAACATAAATTATTTCTCACCTTTTCAACCCTTTTTTGTAGTTGGTCCAACTAGATCAGTATGCACAATTTTTGGTGGTCTTGTCATTGGGTATTCATTTGATTTGAACCTGGTCTTTGTTTACTTTCCTTGTTAACAATGTTTGCATAAAGTGTTGGTTGGTTTCGTGATCTGGGGAATTTCTCTAACGACTTCCTTTCTGTTGACTTTGACAAGGTTTTCAAAGTGTATGTGACCCATTCTTTTGTGCCATAGCCAACCTTCATCTTCATTTCCTAGGCAACACTTTTCATTTCCAAATTTACGTAGTACATATATGTTGCTTGAAGTTCTTGCAGTTGTTGCAATCAATTTTCCTGAACCTTATTTTCTTATCTCTCACTTCTGTGAATCGAAAGTAATTTTATGACCTTGGTCACATATTTGACTTACACTTAGAAGATTATGTTTCATATCTTCTACTAGTAGAACATTTTTTGCCTTGGTATTATTGTTTCCAATTCTGAATGTGCCTTTTCCAGTGATTTTATTTGAATCATCATTTTTGAAGGAGACTAGTCCATCTCTTTCCTTTCTTAATGTAAGAAACTTATCTTTATCACTTGTCATGTGTTTTGAATAGCCATTGTCAACATACCAACCACGTTTCTTCTTCTTAGCTTATAGAGCAAGTGTGCATTCTTCATTGCTATACTGATTATGCTTTCTTATCCATGTCCTCTTCTGAGGTTCCTATCTTTGATTGTTGTTGTTCTATTGTCGTTCTCTAGGAGGGACTATCATTCTGCAATATGTGTTCATGTGTCCAAATTTGTTACACTTGTAGTATTCCACTTCAGTTCTCAATGATTCAAACCTATTGTAACTTCTTATCTATTTTTCACTAGGCCTTCTTGGATAACCCTTTTGTATATGACTTTCAAAGTTTTTTATGTTCATGTTGTTAGCTCTGTAATTCACATCTTTATGTCCAAAATTATTGCATGCATAACATAAACCAAAAAAGATAGTTTGATACATGGGAGTTGAAGATCTTCTGAAAGGATTTACTCTTAAGAATCCTTCTTCTTCTTGACTCCTATATGTTTCTGTTAGTTGTTTATTTTGAAATATGAATCTTCTCGATGGAGGAGTGTCCCTATAATCTTCCTTGTAGGTATTCCTATCCCCTTTGATTTTTTTTGCATAGTTTTTTGGACATGTTTCTTGTTCTATTGTTTTGGAGATTGATCCATTTTTTGTATGAATGTATCCAAGTCTAGACTTTTCATGATGAGGATTTTGACTACTGATAACGTCATCCAAAACTTTCGAGTTGTTCTGCATATTTTTCTTTTGAAGATCCTTTCTTAATGTGACAATCTTTGATTCCAAAATTCCAATGATCTTGTCTCTTTCTTCTAGTTGTTCTTTGAGTGCTTCTTCAATTCTTTTATCTTCTTCTATTTGAACCTTCAAATTTGTGATCATTTGTTCTAGTTCCTGAGTGTCTTGTTTCTTGTCTAGTTCTGCTTGTAGCTTCTTGTTTTTCTTCTTTTATCTTCTTATATATTCTATGGCACACAACAATTCTTCTCAGTAGTCAACTTATGCGTCTTCATATTATTCTTCGGTGTCCTCTTTATCAGAGTCTTCTACTACCATGAATATAAATCTTTATGTCTCACTGTCACTGACTTCATCTTCATCTGATGAAGAGATTTCTTCTTTGGTGCATAATATTTTCTTGAAAGATTTCTTTGTTGTTCTTATTCCTTTATATGTTTTTTTGTTATTTGAGTAATATTCATCATTCCTCTTATTTTTCTTATGAGGATATTTGTTAGCAAAATGACCAATACCATCACAATTAAAACAAATCAATGGAAACTTACCTTTATATTTGTCGGTGGTTCCCTTGTTCAATCTTCTGACAAAGTTGGCCATTTCTTTATCATCTTCTGAGATGTCATTGTTGTTGCTATGTTCTTTTTCTTTTTTCTTTCCCTTTTGCTTTGGCCTTTTGGATGCTTTGAAATTTTATTCTTTTATATCTGAATTTTCTTTTTTAGTTCTCATTTCATATGCTATGAATATTCCATGTAGTTCGTCCATGCTTATTGAGTCTATATCTGCTCTTTCTTCTAGTGATGATATCTTAGGATCAAATCTCATAGGAAGAGATCTTAGTACATTTTGAACAATTACAAATTCTTTAATTTCTTCTCTCAATACTATGATTTCATTTACTGTTTCATCGACTTGTAAGAAGTAACCCGCAATATTCTCATCTTCCTTCATATTTATTTGTTCGAACTGACCTCTGTAAGTTTGAAGCTTTGTTTCTTTGACTTTTGAATCTCCTTCATAAATATTTTGAAGCTTGTTTGAAATATCTTTAGCAGATTTAGAATGTATAAATTTGGTGTATATTGATTCACAAAGACCATTCAGAAGTGCATTTGTGGATTTGGAATTATTTTTCCCGATTTTTATTGCTCTTTCATGTGTCGGCAAAACTGTTGGTTCTTTGTATCCATCTACAACTGATAACCAAATTTCAAATCCATGTGCCTATATATATGTTTTCATCCTTCTGCTCCAAAATGCACACTTTTGTCCATCAAACTGTGGTATTTCATTTTTATACATGTTGTTTATCTCCATGATCTACCTTTTTGTGGTTAAATTGATTTCTGAAGGAACTTTCTCTAATACCAATTGTTGGATTACTAAGAGGGGGGTGAATCAGTAATAGAGAAATCTAATCCATAAAATGCAAGTGTTATATCAATGTAGCATTATCATCTAATAGTTGCAGAGTAAATAAACAATGAACAACTGATAAATCATACACATACACAATACACTAGTTTTTTTACGTGGAAACCCAAAGCGGGAGAAAACCACAGAATGATTTTTCTTATATCTCTTTAAGAATTACATTCATTGGAAGAACCAACTTCATTTTTTTTCCAGCTACAATTGGAAGGAGGCTCCAACCCCCTAGTTTCTCAGGATACAACCTGAGGGAAGCTCCAACTCCCCAATTCTCTGGCTACAACAAGAAGGAGGCTACAACCCCCTATGTTCTTCGGCTACAACAAGAAAGTGGCTACAACCACCTGTCCTTGCGTCGTCCAACTTCCCTAACATAGAAGTAGAATGATGGAACCACTATCACACTATCACTTTGAGATATACCACTGTAGCAACTTGTACCACTAACCTGCA
>SNQJ01S0146084.1:20464-37609 GCA_010110895.2 Picea sitchensis
CAATATATTCGGATGTAATAAAGGTCAATATTAATAAGGCCTTTCAATAAAATAGAATAAGGCGGATGTAAGAAGACCTAATAGAAGCTTCCACTTCTAGAAGGATCTTCCTCTAGATGCTTCTTTTAGTATAAATAGGAGTTGAGGGTATGAGAACCCTAGCTTGGATATTATTGTAATAGAGATTTTCTCAACTGGAGGTTGCCCCCTTGAAGAGGCCTGCGAACATTGCTTTCAGATTCAAAGTGTTATTTCTGTTGTTATTCTTATATCATTTCAGTGTTATTGTGGTGAATGTTATGGTTATATTGTTGTTATTCTGCCATTACTAGCATTTTATGTCAGTTCTGAATACATTTTATATCTGGTATATTACAAGTGGTATCAGAGCACTTTCCTCGGTAGAAAGTGTGGGTTAAATTTTTTCCAGGGTAGAGACGTATTTCGACATCTTTAAGCCATAGAGATATGTTGTTACACGCATAAACCTGCGGTTGAGGGATTCATACACACAAGAAATATAAGTGGTACTTAAGTGCACATTTGTTGTCCACCCTTGTAACCCCTGTTGGTACCCCTTGAGTGGTAGTGCATCAGACATCACATGTGTACGGATTGGCCTAGATCACCTGAAGCCCTCTTTAGATAAATCGATCGGCCGCTTAACTGCTATAGTGTCACCGAGAACAACACTCTGGAAGATACTCTCTAGTACCTGGGTAGTCGGGTAGTACGACTAAGGGTACGGTCTATCCTCCTTAGTTAGTGCCCTAAGATATTGGGTAGAGTACTACTGTTGGACCCCACACATATATCAGAGAGTTGTAGCACAGGGCAAACCCTTGTCTATAGAACCCTTGAATACTTAACCCTTGGGGGATAGAAACATAAACAAATTAAAACATACAAGATCTATTGCTGGGAAACTGTGTTCGAGTTGCCAAGTAAATACACATTTCTTTCTGGTTAAGCATTTGGGCATTTCCTCTCTGCAGTATTCTTCAGACTGGAGTATAACTTTGTTAAAAAAAAAAAGTATAGAATTTTTTTCACCATTATTTGAGACCTATTCCATTGGATTCATCTCTTCACCCTTATCACATTCATCCATATCATTTTTTTGGCCAAAATCTTTTACCCCGCCCGCCCCTTTTCAGTTTCCTTATCCTCGTGGCCAATGCTCGTAGCCAAGACTTGGAAGATCGCTTCAACACCTTGCAATCTGGTCTCATTGAGACTCAACAAGAAGTGAAACAACTCAGTGCTAATGTTTTCACCATCAATACAACCATGCAGTCCTCAATGGGGGAAATCAAAAGGTACCTCACCACCCATCTTGAATCAGTCTTTTTGATACTCTGCACCAAACTGCATATCCCTACAGATAACTCTTCCTCTTCCTCACCTCCATATACTGAAGGTGACCATTCCTCTCATTCCCATACCTTTCAAAACCATCACTTTCAACATGACCTACGCCTCCCACGGGTGGATGTAACCAAATTTGATGGCTCGGACCCCACTGGTTGGGTAACCCAAATGGAACATTACTTCTCTTTATACGACATTACAGATGACTTGGCCAAACTCCGGTATGGTGTTCTCCATCTAGATCAGTAATGTTGGCAATGGTGGCAATGGAGAAAAACTTCTCGTGAAGGGTATATTTCTTGGACACACTTTCTAGCAGAGCTTTATGAATGCTTTGACACTGACACCAACCATTTGGGTCATTTGACAAAGCTGAAATAATTAGGAACCGTGGAAAACTTTATAGCTACCTTTGAGCGCCTGGATTTTAGAACAGAGGGCATTTTTTATGCCTTTTTCTTAGAGTGTTTTATCAATGGCCTCAAGGATGAAATTTGGGCCCATGTCCTCATGGCTCGGCTTGAAAGTTGGGTGGAGGCTGTCAAAAGAGATAAATAAGAATATCAGGTTGTATCTGCTCAAAACCGCAAACCCTCCTTTATCCCTCGCCCTAAACCAGTAAATCCCACTACTCCCTCTGCTCCACTAAAGATCCAAAAATTGACCAGGGCTGAAATGGATGAAAGCCAACTCAAAGGCCTTTGTTATAACTCTGATGACAAATATTTCCTGGGCCACAAGTGTAAAGAACAAAATATTTTTATGGCCATCTCTGAGGAGATTTCGGAAGAAGATGAAGAAACTCCCTCTGTGTCTGAGTCACCTGAATCCACTGACATAACCCCTCCCTCAGACCCTTCCGAAGTAGAACCGATCATTTCCCTCAATGCTCTCACTGGCCTCTATGCTCCCAAAACCCTCAAGCTAATCAGTTACATCAAGCATCAGAAGCTCATCATTCTGGTTGATAGTGGCAGCACCCATAATTTTATTCATCACTGCATTTCCCAAGAAAATCATTGCTACATCCATGCCATCAATAATTTCCAAATAATGATTAGTGATGTTCTCTCATCAGTGTCAAACTCATCAAGTGTCATTATCCTTAAATGTGGAGGCGTTGTGAAAAGTAGTATTGTCTCAAATGGGCTACCACACGAGGAAATCCCATATGTTTGCTATTGACATGGGGTTTTGACATTGTGTTGGAGTGCTGAGGTGACTACTTTGGGTCCCATTCTCATGGATTTTAAACACTTAACCATGCACAACGCTTTCGACCAAGAGGGCCAACAATATAAGGTTCAAGGCATCATCGTTGGTTCTTTGAGATCATTAGTTCCCATCACATGGAAAATTTGCTCAAAGGTCATTCTAGTCTTCGTAGCCCAACTCCATTGCCATACAAAAGAAACCAAGACCCTTCCTCGGTACATGAGACCTCCAAGCCATCCTTTCCTAAACATCAATTGGTATTTTCCACTTCCCAAGGCCTCCCTCCTTCTAAGTGGTGTTCATGATCATTCCATTCCCCTTGTGCGGAAGCCTTCCTCCCCAGCCATATGTATGTATAAATCACCTTTTCCCAAAAATGAAATTATGAGAAAATGGTCGGGGAACTCATATCACGGGCATTATCCTCCCAAAATGCAGAGATCCTACTTGTCTCCTATGGTCATGGTCTCGAATAAAGAAGGTTCTTGGGTGAATGTTTCCTGACTTTCATGCCCTCAAAAACTTACCATGAAAATAAAAATTCCCCCATTCCTGTCATTGATGACTTCTGGATGAATTGAGTGGAGCACAATTCTTCACCAAAAGCGGATCTTAGTTAGGTCTACCACCGGATATGTATGAAAGAGGCAGACATTCCAGACTTTTAGAACTCATGAGGGCCACTATGAGTTTTTGGTCATACCCATTTGGCTTGTGTAATGCCCCTCCACCTTCCAAAGCCTCATGAATCATGTCTTTCGTCCTGTTCTCCATATTTTTATTACTTTTCTTTGATGATATCCTCATCTATAGAAAACTTGGACCTTTCATCTGCAGCATGTGATTAGGAGTTCTCCATCTACTCTCTTAGCACTATTGCAAACAGTCTAAATGTGCTTTTGGTGCATAAGAATTAGAATACTTGGAGTCATCTGGTTGGAAAGATGGGCATCGAGGTGGGACTCTCAAAAGATTGTATGGATTTCTAGGCTTAACAGTGTGCTCCTTAAGTTTATTTAAGAATTATGGAAGATTGAAACCTCTCATTGCTCTCAGAAAAGAACTCTTTCCACTTGGACTCGGTATTTGCTTAAGATTTTTCAAACCTTGAGATGGCCATGTACACCACTCCATTCCTTGCCCTTCTAGGATTTCACAAAGACCTTTGTGTTTGGAATGTGATGCCTGGGGGAAGTGGTGGTGTTGTCCTTATGCAAGAAAGAATACCTTTGACCTTTACTAGAAAAAAAAATTATGAACACCATTTGGGACAATCAATCTATCAAAAGGAAATGTTGGCTATTCTCATGGCCATTGGATTTGTGGCAATCCTTATCTATTAGGGCAACGTTTCAAAATTAAGGCCAGGACCATCAAAGAAGCCTCAAGTATTTTTCTAGAATAGCATTTCCTCTCTAGAACAACAAAAATGGGTGACTAGACTCTTTGGATATGGAATTATAGGTATAAGAAAGGAAAAGACAATAAGGTTGCAAACGCACTTTCCCGAAAATATGAACATGAAGGATCCCTTTTTCTCTTTCATTCATTTGTACTCAGTTGGCTCCCAAATTAAGTTAGGAATGGCTACACAAGATCCCAAAAGTTCTAATTGATCCCCAATTCGGTCCAAAGGCTGAGTGCACTGGCTCCATGATGAACTTCAATAAAAAGTCTGTTTGTATTTAAGTAAACAATCAAATCTTAAATCCACCGTACTTTCTG
Organism: Picea sitchensis; assembly: GCA_010110895.2. NCBI lineage: Eukaryota > Viridiplantae > Streptophyta > Pinopsida > Pinales > Pinaceae > Picea > Picea sitchensis. The sequence continues at coordinate 24,776 of SNQJ01S0146084.1, forward strand.
AGATTCATTACTGCACACCCACAATGAGAACCGTCGGGTTCACAAAACCTATGATAGGGTCAAACATTGCTTTTTCTGGGATGGTATGAAGCGGGACATTCTCTTGCTTAAATTTGAAGTCGTGCGTGTCAATGCATGAGGGAGAAAGCAGGTGGAAATCCACCAGGGCACACTACGGCTCTCAGGAATTACTTGCTATTTGGAGGATACCTCTATGGATTTTATCACACCTTGACAAATCCGGAAATAAATCTGTCATCATGGTGGTTGTTGATGCATGCTTTCAAATTATTCTCATTTATACCCTTCAACACCCGTTTACAACATCACGGTGGCTCAAATTTTCGCTGGATCGAGGTCTTTAAAGCTTCCTTGGCATGCCACACTCTATTATTTCTTATTGTGACCTAACTTTCACAAGAAATTTTGGCAAAGGCTGTTCAATATACAAGGCATCCGAATTGCGTCTGTGCATTATCATCCCAGTCCATTATTGATGAAAGTTTCCAGCAAGTGTTTGGAAACATATTTGAGGCATTTTTTCCTTGAAGAAAGTAAATGGGCTCAATGGTTGCCCCTAAGTGAATGGTGGTACAAGACTTCATACCATACAGCTACCGCATTATGAATCCTTTTTGAAGCGGTATATGGATAGAAGCCACCTTTTGTTCTCTCCTACCTGCCAAGTGTCTCCAAGGTCTAACATGTTGAAAAAACCCTTACAATTAGTGTTTCCATTCTACGTACATTTAAAGAGAATTTGGTCATGGCAGCACATAATCACATGGAAACAGCAAAGGAGATCAAGTTAAGCTCTAAACATCAGATTTGCACCAAAGTGGACCATGTGTTTCTTCGACTTAAACCTTACAAGCAAACTTCCCTCAAAGGAGAGCATTTAATGGAAGCTAGCGCCCAAATTTATGGTCTTTATACCATACTCAAGCATGTGGGACAAATTAAACCTGTGGTTAGCTTTGCCCAACAATTCAAGCTACATCCTTTTTCATGTTTCATGCTTAAAGAAGATTGATTGGAGCTAAGTGCCAAATTCAATAACCTTCGAGTTAGCTGAAGAGGATCCATTTGGATACATCGAGTAGTTTTTAGACGGGCATGAGCATTGCCTGTAATGAGTGAAACATAAAGGAAGTGTTAGTACAATGGAAGATACAACTCTTGGGGCCTTACCACTTGGAACCAGCACTATTGTAGCAATTCCCTCATCTCAAACCTTGAGGACAAGGTTGTTTTAAGGAGGAGGACATGTTAAGGACCTAAACCTTTTATAGGTAGAACGTATATTCATATGTAAAGGTCCAATATTAATAAGGTAGCAAATAAAATAGAATAGGAGTGTAAGAAGATATAATAGAAGTTTTCGCTTCTAGAGGATCTTCCTCTAGATGCTTCTTTTTAGTATAAATATGAGTCGGTGTAGAACCCTAGCTTGGATATTATTGTAATGAGGCTACACTCAGCTGGAGGTTGCCCTCGAAGAGACATGTGAACTGTCGGCACAGTTTAGTGTGTTATTTACATTTGTTATTCTTATATGATTTGGTGTTATTGTAGATATTGCAGTTTATATTGTTGTTATTACGCCATTACTAGCATTTTATTTCCAGTTATGCATACATTTTATATCGGCATATTATAGAAGGAGAGAAAGAATAAAATAATTATCATTAACCATTGTGAATAATTTTGTAGATATAGGATACATGAGTTAATAATGAGCCATAGTGGTGGTGCAGCGTGTCTGGACACACACGCCAGCAGTTATGGGAGTAAACTGTCATCTATTCTAATCTCTTAGGTAGTTATGGGAGTGAACTTCCAGCTAGTCTAGTCTCTCAAGAAGTAACGGGAGTGAACTGCCACATATATAAGTTAACTAGTCAACTAGTACTTGGGTCTTGTGCATGCACGAGCAGAGGAGAGAGTAGTAGGGATTTGGCAGGAATCAAGGGTAATGTGGGTCTGACCAGTGATACCAAGGCAAGTTCAAATTATCATGGTGATGATCCCAAATGTTGCATTAGTGTTGAACTGATGCAGCATCTAAACTCAACTCAACTAGTCAAGTGAAGTGTCAGCTAAGAGGAGAAATATTCTCAGGGATATTCTCCCCTAAAGCCTATGGGAGGCTGGATAATGACTAATTTATGACTAATAAAACAGGGAAGAACCTTGGAAAAATAAATCCAGCAAAATTTGTGTGTGGTAACTCCAGCACCCCTGAATATCAACGTGGTGAAAATCCAGAATGGTGCTGCTTAGCAAAGAGACCTGTTAGGTACTTAAATACAAAGATGCACTGAAATAAAAGGGAAGGAGAGGAGCTGAGACCTCATGGAGACCCCCCCCTCAATTACAATGCATAAAAAAATAAGAATGAGAAGAGACAAAAGGCAGTTGCTAAGAAACCAATGGCTACTCCAAGAGAGACCTCCACAAGCATTACAGGTTTGTGCTTGTTGAAGATTTTGTTGTGATGTAGATGTCTGCATGGATCTGATAAAGTATATGAATCATTGATATTTACACACATGTCCACTTTCTCTTCTTATAATAAATAATATCCAAATAAAATTTGAAAACCGTGCGCCCGTTTCCAGAAAAATGCTAAAATTTTGTTGATTTTTAAAATGATCATAACTTCGCTTCCGGAATCCATTTTGGACGAATTTGTTTTTTAAATTGGACAATTTCTCAAGAGGAATTCAAATATCAATTTTTTTATGCAAATTGTGCTAGGAAAATATAGGGTATTCTAATGTGTGTGATGATATACGTCTCTGAGATGCATACATTGCACTTGGAAGAATTAATGCATGTGACCCACGAGATGCATTCCATATATATTTCACGTGAAATTTAGAAAAAATATGAAATGGAGTAGACATTATCTTAAATTAATGGAATACAACTTTTTACAAAAAAGTTTCTAGAAGACTCTTCCTTAAGAAGAGGCTTGATCTTCTGATGGCTCTCTTCTAGCTCTATCTGTTCAACTAAATACAGTCTTCATAATTTTTTTTATTCCCAAATAGAACCTTCAATATGGTCCATAATTCATTTTGGAGTTGATTCTTGTGAGTTATCATATACTTGGTGGAGAATTTCTGGAGAGATAGACAAGAAGATAAATCCTATAGCCATATCTTGTCTATTGAGAGAGTCATTTTTCTCATTGGTGGAATCAGACTCTACTTCCATTTCCATGTTTATTTTCTATAAGCCTCTACTTCTGAGAAGAATTAAAATCTTTGGCTTCCACTCCAAATAATTATGAAGCATGAGAGGTATTCGGTGAGTAAAACATATATTCCATTTTTTCTGCGTTCTTCAATCTTCAATCCCTGCAAAACTAATTTGGTGTAACTTTTGCTTAGTAGTCCGTTGGATCTAATACCATGTAAAATGTAATTTGAACCTACATATAATATATCTATATAAACAATAATATACACATTTGCGAGAGATAATTTGAAGAAACACATTTGCAGAGATAATTTGAGAAAGAAGAAGAATGAGAGAAAGAATGAAAGAATTCCCATTAACCGTTGTGAATAATTTACAATAGATATACGATAAATGAGTAAATAATGAGCCATAGTGGTGGTCTAGAGGGATCTGGACACACACCAGTAGTTACAGGAGTAAAATTTCATCTATTCTAGTCTCTCAGTCAGTTACGGGAGTGAACTACCACCTAGTTGAGTTAACTAGTCAACTAGTCTTCAGTTAACTAACTGAATAGAGAGAAGTGAGGAGTTAAATCAGGGAATCAAGGGTAATGTGTCAGTATGGTGTTGATACCAAGGAAATTTTGAATTAGCATGGTGATTATATTAATGTTTTATGGTGACAAAACCAATGCAACATCTAAACTCAACTCAACTAGTCAAACTGAAGTGTCAACTGAAAGAGAATATTCTCCCCTAAAATATAGGAGACTAGATAATGACTAGTTATGCCTAATAAACAAGGAAAAACCTTAGGAAAAATAAATCATAGGTGTGTGTGAAGTAACTCCAACAATATTGAAAAAATTTCAACTAATTACTTGCAACGAAAGTATCTTTTCGTCGCAAAAATGAAGATAAAGATTTAAATTTATCTTTCTTTTTTTAATCAGCCTACGTTCGTCGCCTAGGAAATGACCTCTATCTTTCATTTAATAGTTCATTGCATGGGAAATGACACAAATATTATTGTTTCCATGTTCTAAGTCACCCAAATATTTGACAAATTCAATATTGACTTGGTCAACTCTCGTCGCAGAGTTCATCGCATGCACGACGAGACAAAGATTATTGTTTCCTTGTCCAAACAGACACCCAACTATTTGACAAAGTCAATATTGACTTGGTCAATGTTCCTTGAAATGGCGAGGAAATAAAATATATAAATATTTATAAAATTATTTATGTTGCGACAATATTTCTATAAAAACGACGGTTCAGAAAAAGGTATTTTTGTGCGTAACAATAATGGCAAAAAATATTAGAGGTGGGAAAAAAAGTAAAGAGGGTGAAAGGGTGATGGTAGATGTTATTTCCCTTGCAAAAAATGTAGTTTTACATATCCCATAACAATTTAATAGCAACGGATAAAAAACATTGTAGGAAATATGGGCACACTGATGGGGTATCGAATGAATATTGTCCTGTGGTATAGAGTTTCCCCCTAACATTCTGCACAATGTTGCACCAAGTAGTAGTAGAATTGATGTTGTACTAGTTGAGGAACATGAATCAAATGAGGATCTCATGGAAGAAGATGATGGGACAAATCCAGTTAATGATCCCATGGAAGAAGATGATGGGACAAATCAAATGATCCAAGATTTTTTTTTTTAGTCGAATGAGGAGGGGGAAAGTGATGGTATTTATGATGGACCTCTATGAGAAAATGAAAATAAACGACTTTTTACAAACGCTCAAAAGAAATGTTATCTCTGTTACATTGTTTTTGGTGAACTTAAAGGTTATGAATCATTTGTCAAACACTTTTATGACATAGATCCTAAGGTATGTAATATATTTCATCTCATATACATAAATGTTGACTTATATATATATATTTCTAGTGTTAATTAATGTGTAAAATAAGAATGCAATATTTACCAATAATATTATTTACATTAACTAGTAATTATTTGTTATGTTGTACATTGTTAGGTGAATTTTTTTTACCATCGTCAAATATTTTACCTCTCACACATCGAGATTTGCTTGCCATTATGAAAGACATTGCAATGGAGTATCAAACTATAGATGCATGTCATAATGATCATATTATATATTATGGAAAACATGCATCAAAAATAGAATACTTGCAATGTCTTATCAACAGATATCGAACCGATTAATTAACAAAAATGATGCCTCGAAAGGTTCTCCATCATATTCCCATAATTCCACGTTTGCAGTGATTGTTCAAGTGTGAAAGCATAACACAATTTATGGATTATCATGCATGGAACAGAAGTGGAGATGGTGTTCTTCGAATGCCTGCAGTTGGTTCTGCATTTAGGGAAATTGATGGAAAATGGGTAGATTTCAAAGATGAACCTCACAATGTTAGTCTTTCATTGACAACTGAGAGTGTTAATCCATTCAGAGAGATTACGTCTATTTACTTAGTGTGGCCTATTTTTTTATCAACCTTAACATTCCTCCTTGGATGTCAATAAATAGGGAGCACATAATGTTGACAATGATTGTTCCAGGTTTTTGTTTACATTAATTTTTTTAATGTTTTGTTTTTTGCATAATATATTTTGTTTATTTATTTACTTATATATATACATATCATGGTAGTAATTATGTGTAATTTCAAACAATTAGGTAAGTACCAAGTTAAATATATGAATGTATATATCGAGCCTCTTATCGACGATCTACTAAAGTTATGGGCCGACATCACTATGTACGACAACTGTAAACCAATCGGGGAGAAGAAATTTCAATTCCGTGGAATACTTGTATGGAAAATTCATGATGCCCCAAGACTAACACATTTTTGTGTTATGTAGCATTATGTTTCACTTTAATACTATATAATTCTTTAAGGATAACATGGAAGTTTTTTAAATAATCCCATCTTATAATTGACATTAATCCATCTGACGTTGCATGTCTTCAAACAAAGGGTAAATTTGCATGTCCAGTTTGTGGTCCTAAGATGAATTATCGCCATTCAAAATTTTTAGGATATGTGGTGTTTGATGAGTATAGGCACCAGCTCCCTAAGAACCATAGGTATTTTACTACTAAAAAACATATTTTCAATGGGAAAGAAGAGACTAGATTAAGACCACGAAGATTGACACCTCACCTATGGAGGTTGGAATATAATAGGAATCGTCAAGGTACGTAATTTATTTATGTATCATATATGTAATGTTTTGAATTTTTATTTTGATAATTATTGAATTTATTTTACCATATTTTAATTTATTTTATTTCTTTTATGCTTTGTGATGAAGGTTGCCATCACGAAGGTGTTAATAATGGGCTTCCACGAGGAATGAAATGTTATCCCACTCAATTCATGAGGTTTCCCTACTATGAGGAGATAAAAATAGCTTGGAATTTGTTTGATGCAATGCATATATGGAGGAATGTGAAATAAACGTTATGGAAAATCGTGCATGGTAGGAGGGATAAAGAAACAATTGTCAAAATTTGTACTGACATTCAAGAAGCCAATCATGCAATGCGAAGTGTGATTTGATCAAATAGTGATGTAGACCAAAATAATTACCTTCCATGGTTATTAACAGAGAAACAAAGAAATGATGTAAAAGAGGTCATTTAGAGAATTAAATTTCCCCTAGGTTTTGCTTCAAACATAAATAATATCTTAACGAAAAAAGATTAATTTAGTGGGGTAAAAACACATGATTGGCATACCTAAGGTAACAATTTTGGTATACATATTTATATATTGGCCATATACATATTTTAAGTTTTTTTTTTCTACTTTAGTCGAAACAAATAACAATTCATTTTTTTATAAGGTATGTTCTACCGTTATCTCTCCCAAACGACTTTGACAACAACGTCAAAAAAGTTATATATGATCTTGGAAAATACATGAGGTAAGTAGTTGTGATTTATAATATGCAAAATGTTCTTTCAATTTGTTGTTGTACTTAATGACATGTGTTTTACTTGTAATGTAATATATTATATTATGTTATAATATTGAAACATGTTATTTTCTTGTGTCATGATCTATAGATGGTTATCATTGAAACAAATCCATGAAGATGATATAAAGTATTGGAAGAGAGAAATTCCTTGGTTAATGTGTGAAATACAAAAGTATCTACCTCCAACATTTTTCAATGCACAAGAACACTACCTCATACACCATGATGAGGAGATTGAAATGTGTGGACCTGTACACATAAGGTCAATGTGGATGGTGGAGAGGCACTTGAAATCATTGAAGTCTTTGGTTAGACAAAGAGAAAATCCTAAGGGTTCTATGGTGGAGGGATATATGGTATATCAATCCGTGGTGTATATTAGTCAATATCTTCCTAAATTATCAGCACCATCTATGCATGCAATGGATCGCATTTGGGATGTGAACTCCATCAAAAAAATTGAAGTTCATGAGCACATGTTGGGGAAGGTAGAATGAAAAAACTGAGAGGTAATATATGAATAATTGTGGATATTTATATTAATACATACATTTTTTTGTTTTTTGTGTATATGATCATAGTCATTAATATATTAATATCTATTATTTCATCAGTTATTAATATTTACCATGGTTATAACTAATATTTAATATTGGTGAATTATGCCATTTTTATTCAGTTGCTCAAGATTGGGATACACTGCATTTATACATTGCAAACAATCTTGACTGGATGAATGTATGGATTGAAAGATTTAAACAATATCATGGCGATAGGTTATCATGGAAACAAATGTCTAGATTGGTTAGAGAATCTCATCGTAACTGTGATGCCAATGTTACATAGAGGGAAATTGATTTAGCATATGGTTTGAAATATGGACATGTAAGCAAATTCACCTATTTTATTCAGTTATTTTATATTATAATAATGTGACTGTAGGTATGTCTTTTTGCAGATACTTTCCAAGTTATATAAATATGTTTATTAATTGAAAATTCATCTTTTACATGTCTGGCATATTGCAGTTGAAACACCACAAGGCTATGTGGTGCAATGGTCATAAATTTCGCATCAAATAGTTGGATGAAACCAAGAAAACTTATGATAGTGGGATAATTGTAGTATTCTAGGTCACTAATGTTTCCTCTAGGAGTGATAGACATCCCCAAGAATATGAAAATAGATATTATGGGTATTTGAATGATATACTTGATTGTGACTTTAATTCCTTCAAATTAGTTCTATTCGACATCAAATGGTATAGGTTACAAATACATGAACATGATGAGGAAAGAACTGTTATTCATCATTCCAACAAATTTCCAATGATTAAAACAATGGTGTTTGAAAGAGGACATGATCACTATGTTTTTCCAAGCCAATGTGAACAGGTCTTTTACTCAAAGGTTCCAGGTGAGATGAATTGGTCATTTTTTGTTAGATATAATCCAAGAGGAAGGCCAGTTAAGTATATCCATGTACAGGAAGAAGATGATATTGAAGAAGAAGATGATGTACCAGATCAGATAGAGTCGAAAGATCATGGGTCAACAAATGAAGAAGGTGGAGAAGATGAACCAGGCATAGGAGACATTAATGTAGTTCTTGATGATGATGTCGATGAAAATATGCTTGAAAATTGCATTGATAATGATGATAATGATGATGATGATATCGTCAATCCTTTCAACACTGTTTTTTAACCAAATGATGATACAGATGTCAAGTTTGATGAAGAAGAAGATTTAGAAGCAAGATGATATAGATGTTGAGTTGGATCAGGTATGTAACTATATATTTTAATTTGTATGAATTATTCTCTTAAAATTATTTACTTGTGTCATGGGTTAATTACATATTTTTAAGTTTTATGTGACTTTTTGATATCATGTATTCTAATATGTTGTTTAATTATTATGTGAAACCTGAAAATAGTCGCCATACTAGATGAGTACATGGAAAACTAAAAATAACATTTACAAACACATAATTTCATTTACCTTCATTAATTTTTGTTTTGGTAGTTTCTATGCATGAATCTTACTATGTTTCTTTCGATTATTTTATATTTTATAGATTAGGTATTGGGGAATTGAGAGTAATGTGAGGGAGAGGGGAGGGGCAATATGAGCTTCCACCTTCACATGGTTCACCTTGTTCAATAGAGGATAAATTATTCTTGAAACCAAGAGAAGATCATTCATTGTTAGACCATCATGATTGTAGATGTCATCATTGTTGTCATAGTATTGCATCAATGAAGCTTCAATGAACATGTTTTTCATTTCTATAGCATCTTCATTGAAATTGTTTGAAAACATGGGACTTTGGCACATGATTTATGTGACAACAAGAAGGTGTTAGATGAGATTTTTTATTTAAATAATGATTACATACTAAAACATATCTAAAAATTGTACCAAAAAGGTACTTAGATGAGAGAAAAAAACAAAGACAACAAATCAATGATGATCAAGAGCTTGTGAAATTTATCAAGTTCATGTTTATCAACATTATTTCATTCCCTTGCAGTATTATAATATGAGGGAACGTGCATTTACAAAGTCAAAGATAACTCACACACCCACTCTATATATCCGATCTCGGCCTCATTTCATTTGAACTTTCTCGGATTAATGTTGTGCATGGAACTCCCAACAATATACCCATAATCATGGTCATGCTCTTTAATTTCATCGCCTATGTTGTACATGACCAACATCATTCCAATTAGTCCCATGTGTTTGGTGGCAAGAAGAAGGCTCTATAGGGAATTTTATATTTAAATAATGATTTCATACTAATAGTCTTTAATTTATGGAGCAAAGAAGTACTTAGATTAGAGAAAAAAACAAAGACAAGAAATAACTCATGAAGCTTGTGCAATTTATATCAACTAGTACTTATTTATTGAATTTATTACATGTCCTTGTAGTACTAGATGTAGGAACGTGTGTCTCGAATAAATTTTAAAATGAACAACGAAAATACATTGTACTAGGACTAGACGTGGGAAACAGTGACCTATGTGATGTAGGAGAATCACCAACAAGCCTACATGGAGAGACAACTAAGTTCCTTAGCGCATCATTGATTCATTTCAGAATCTTAACTGTTGGCGTTTCCTGCAAATATTTTTTTGAAATGATCGGAAACTAAAGAAGATCAAACGCTTGGAAGATGAATGATCATGAATGATCTGGGAGTTTCACTCATAGACTTTAATGTAATCGAAATTAAGTAGCAGTTAGTTTTTTTCTGGAGTAGACGAGTAGTCGGAGAGAACCCTAAGAACCCTCTAGGATAAATAGAGGTTTTGTATGCCCAAATGGGGTTGTTGCAAGTTAGTAGGAGATTGTTGTGATTTAGTTGTTGTTGAGTTTTTAGTTGTTGTTTTTATCATAGTTGTAGCCATATTACATTGAATGAATATAATAGAGAAAAAATGATCTAAATGCATGGTGTTGCTACTGTTTACATCTCCCTGTTATTTTATTTTCATGAATGAATGAATTATGTTGTTGATTATATGAAACTGTGAAGTGTTTTGATAAATTTCAATTGTTTCTCTTCGTTGATTTCATGCAAGGTGTGCATACAGTCTGCAAGGAGTGCATTGATAGAGTTTGTTTCGAATCAGAAGCTCAGAAGAGATAGTGTGAAACTTTCCCTTTGAAAGGAGTGCAAAGTGACTACTGCAAGGCATTCATAGTCGTCCACAAGAAGATAAGTGTTGCATAAGAATATGTTGCAAGGGGTGTACAGATCCAAAATTCGACTAAGTTTCGAAGTAGCCCTCTGAGGAGTCAAATGGTTCGAGAAGTGAAGCTCAAAAGAGATAACAGGAAGCTTAGACTGACTGTTGCAAGAAGTGCATTGAGCCAAGAATAAACTAAGTGTCAAGAACTAGACTACGAAGTGCAAGGACTGCATAGAGAGATTTATTTTGAAGAAATAACTAAGTCTGAATTTCATTAGAGATTCTGAGTTCGCAAGGAGTGCGTCCAAATCAATCTCAGGAGAGACAGCGACCAAAAATCAGTAGGAAGGGAGGAATATGTTGAAAATTGAGAAGTGACGATTGAGATATGTTCAAAATAAGTGAGACCATTCCAGGCCGTCAGATCTGGGAAAAGTTATGGTGATTGTTAACCGTGGGTTCCTTCGGGTATTCGTGGATAGGAGGATTCAAATTCTAGAGGAGTCAACACTCCTAAAAACTAAATTCGTGAAGAGATCTCTATCATTGGTTGTCGAATGGGGAGAGAACCATAGATCTGGTTCCGAGTAACTTCGTCATTTCGGAGTTCGCGTAGAAAAAAACCGGCTGCATGCTAGGTAGACAAAACGCGAAGTTGCGAAGAGATCACCACGGTTGATTTTCATAGGGGACGTGAACCATAGATCTGGTTTTGAGAAAATCCACAGGTTCAGAGTCTATGTAGAAAGAGACCAGCTTCACTCAAGGCAGTCGAAACCTAAAGTCGCGAAGTGCGAAGAGATCGCTACCATTGGTTGTCGGATGGGGTGAGAACCGTAGATCTAGCTCTAAGTAACTCCGTCATTTCAGAGTTCATGTAGAAAGAAACTAGCTACATGCTCAACAACCAAAAATCAAAGTCACGAAGCTGGAAGAGATCGCCATTGTTGGTTGTTGGAGGGGGCAAGAACTATAGATCTAGTTCTGAGTAACTCCTTCATTTTAGAGTTCGTGTAGAAAGAAACCAGCTGCATGCTAGGAAGTGTTAGGGTCCTTACCCTCACATAGGTAGAACAATATATTCAGACGTAATAAAGGTCAATATTAATAAAGCCTTTCAATAAAATAGAATAAGGCAGATGTAAGAAGACCTAATAGAAGCTCCTGCTTCTAGAAGGATCTTCCTCTAGATGCTTCTTTTTATTATAAATAGGAATCAAGGGTATGAGAACCCTATCTTGGATATTATTGTAACAGAGCTCTGCTCAACTGGAGGTTGCCCCCTTGAAGAGGCCCTTGAACATTGCTTTCAGATTCAAAGTGTTATTTTTGTTGTTATTCTTATATCATTTTAGTGTTATTATGGTGAATGTTCTGGTTATATTGTTGTTATTTGCCATTACTAGCATTTTATTTTAGTTCTGAATACATTTTATATCTGGTATATTACAAGTGGTATTAGAGCACTTTCCTTGGCAAAAAGTGTGGGTTAAATTTTTTTCAGGGTAGAGACATATTTTGGTGTCTTTAAGCCACAGAGATCTGTCGTTACGTGCATAAACCCGTGGTTGAGGGATTCATACATGCAGGAAATACAAGTGGTACTTAAGCGCACATTTGTTGGCCACCCTTGTAACCCCTGTTGGTACCCCTTCGAGTATTATCACATCAGACATCACCTATGTATTGATCGGCCTATATTACCTAAAGCCCTCTTTAGATAAACCGATCGGCCACTTGACTGTTATAGTGTCACCGAGAACAACACTCAGGAAGATACTCTCTAGTACCTGGGTAGTCAGGTAGTACGGCTAAGGGTACAGTCTATCCTCCTTAGTTAGTGCCCTGAGATAATGGGCGGAGTACTACTGTTGGACCCCACACGTATATTAGAGAGCTATATCATAGGGAAAACCCTTGTCTGTAGAACCCTTGAATACCTAACCCTTGGGGGACAGAAACA
>SNQJ01S0146085.1:0-11043 GCA_010110895.2 Picea sitchensis
CAACTAGTAAATTAGTAAGGGGGTAAGTCATTAAAATGTGTAATGGAATATGATGACACCTAGGAGCGATTCTAGGAATGATTTTAGGTGGGTGAGAGAAATAAGAGTAATTAAATAATTAATGAAATTAATTTCTGGTGCAACGAAGGGGATGGGTAACACATGTACGAGGAGGAATTTTTTGAATTAAATTATTGAAAAATAAATTAAATGGGAACTTGGGAAAGAAAATGACTTAGAAATGCTATATAAAGGAGAGAGGAGGATGATGATGGATCTCTTATGTTATGTGTAACATTACGCTGCAGAATTTTAGACTTGATTGACTTAGCTTGTGGGAGTTGGGATACCCAGCTCTGTGAGGAGTGGTAGCTCGACATTGCGAGGCGAGTTGGGAGCTAGTTGTTCTCTGGTTTAGTGTGTGTGACCCCTTTTCATCTCGGGGGGATAAGGGGGAAGAAGAGTACCCCTAGCGTTGGCTGGGAGGGTGAAGTCACGTCGGTCGGCAAGCAGGAGAAGACGGAGCGCGGAGGACAATGACTCGAAGCGGTCAACTCGGGCTATGGTACACTTTTATTTATTCTGCATAGTAGATTATTATTGACCTTATGCTTCCATTTTGTACCTTTAATTGTGTAAAAAAAATGTTTGACTTAACATTTTAATTGAAAACTTAATTTCCACATAGCCTAAGCTCGTTGTTGACTTGATTCCCTTGGCATTTGATCCCTGAGTGTTCTGACTGTACTATTGGTTGTGTTGTTTTGTTGTGAAGAGTTGTGTTTTTTACTTCGTCCTCATTCCTAGTTAATCAGTCCACGCCTGAGCAGTTGGCCAGGAGTCGGATCGACAGTCGTCACTTCGGTGCTAATAGACCTATATATCCTAACGCTCTACTTTTCTGTGCGTGGATGATGAGAGAAGGATGTGTTGCCCAGTCGTCTACCCCGGTTGATTATTCTTGGCTGATTGATGGTCATTGCGCCTTCTTGTGATTGATTTTTCTGCGATTGATTGATTCATGGCTGAGAGATTGGTCTTGTGCTTCCTTGTGATTGATCGTTATGCCTTGATTGATTCTTTTTTGAATGGTTACCCTTTGCGTTTTCCTGTGGGAATGTATATCTCATTAACTAAATTATCTCTAAGTTTTCAGGTCTGGATATTCTTTGCATTATACCCAGAAATTCACTCAGTGAATACTCTTAAATTTTATTGTTGACAGTGTTTTTTTTTTGGGTGAACGAAATTACCCGAATTTTGGGAGAAATTACTGATGAGTGATGGCTAAGATTGGACCATTTACTGTAGATTTTGTGGAGTTTAAATTCTCCTTCGAAATGATTGTTACATAGCGATTTTTGGAGAGCGATTTGAATCATCTGCACAATGAATTTTTATAATTGATTTACAGCTTGCGTTAGTGACATCCTGGAATTATATACCTACGTTTTTTTTTAACATTGTGACAACGATTTATGTACTTAACAACACGGCGATATCTTTGGTTTTTCTCAGCAATATCCCATATAACTTAGCGATATAATTATTATGACAACAATGTATTAACAACAACATTTCGAACGACCAATAAATATTGATTGAAAGCAAATCCAGTCGATAGAAATCTTAGATGTTTTGTGTAGCTATTTCATGTGTTTAATGGATAGCTGTAGATCTTAGCCCGAGTTTATTTAATTATTTCTGAGAAATTTTTATGTATGCTTTCCTTTTCCTTAAGGCTAAGACATAGCGAACTTCATTCCCTTACCAATACAAGACAACGATTTAACTTGCTCTGATCACATTAATCTTGACCGCGAGTTTTCTTGGTGATATAACTCGGCAATTTATGATTGATATAGTAAACAACAACTTCATTGTTTACTCGGCGTACTTGTAGAATAATGACAGCTATTTCAGTGGGATACTCTATGTTTTGGATATATATCACTGCGAAATTACATGCACTGTAGTATTTCATGTGTGTTATATAGTTTACTGCAAATTTAATTGACTAGAATAAGTTGCAGGTGACGGTTGTAAACAACTGCATTCTTGTGATGGTGTTATTATAGTTGTGTGGTAGCGGTGTTGTGGAACGTTGTGCATGACAGCGACTTTATATATGTTTAGTACATACTATCTTATATATCCTTACAATGATAGTACTGTATCTTTTATCTTTCGTGGTGACCGTTGCGTAGTAGGCGGCGTATGCCAACATTAGTGGAGTACTTATCATTAATGAATGTCATTATTACATACCATTAATGGATAGCCTTATATTGGACGGAAATATGTATATTATATATCAATGTGTTATTCTTATTGTACTGCCTTCCAGGCAGTATACATAGTGATGAGGCAGTATACATAGTGATGAGTTCACTTTGACTACTCTATTAATTTGGGTTGACTTTAAAAATTTTGTAAAAAACTTAATGTGTAACATAAAAACTCAAAATTTTATTTTTTAATATGTAAAAAAAACTGATTTTTCTTACATTTCATTGGCTGATAACTTTATAGTGTTATTGCAGCCTTCACGTATTTCAAGATCAAAATTAACTCAATGACATGACAAATTGGGTAAGGGTAAGTTGAATTTATATTTTATATTTATATTTAATAATTTTATATTCATATTTAATAATTTTATATTCATATTTAATAATTTATATTCAAGTTTTCATGGCAGACTGCCCATCCGCCGGTTGGTTGCGCTCAGCCGTGGTGAGATGGTGATACCTTACTTCATTAAATACCGAAGCTCGTTGCACGAGGAAGGTAGGGGCCTATCCCTCATCCCTATCACTCATCGATGGAAGACCTATCCCTCATCATATATAGATACTATCCTATACAATTATATAATGGTATGCTTAGGTGTAGCGTCTGGGGTAGTCGCTATAGTGGTTGTGGTATACTAGGTTTCGTATCTATGGCTGGAAAATATGAGCCTCGGAGCATAGAATCAAAGGATACGGCTAGGAGGCAGTACGCGCAGCCTCACTGCCTTGTTTAACTCTTATTTTGCATGGACAATGTCCTATAGTTATCAATCAGAGACTTGTTAGTGTACAATAGTTCTTTAGATGATTATAGAGCAGTTCCTTCAATTGTTTAATATTTCACTGCTTTAATTGTTTTTAATCATTTTTGTAATTGTTGATTGTTCATTTCATCCTTATCCATAACTTGAACTACCATTCAAGTATTATTTAAAACTTAATGTTGGTTTTTGCAACGAGTTAATGCTCACAACCAGAAAAGTAATAACTTACATAATTAAACCTATAGTAACAAGTTATGAAAATATATTGGAAGTAATGACACTTGGATGTAATTCATTATTTTTGTTTACTCAACTTAAAACATTAGTTAAAAATTTGAGAAGTTGACATTTGGATATGATCCATGATAAGGATGGAATTATTTACTATGGTTCTTTTAAATTTTTTAAAGGTCAGTTAGGCCAATTCAGTATTTATATTTTTGTTATCTTTATTATGGAACATCATTGGTAGCATTATGATGTACAACCTTGTAAACGGATTATTCTTTTATGTGATTAAATTGGTGTTTAGTCGCATCAAACCTGTTGCATTCTAATTTTAAATAATAACAATTTCTTAAGATAGAAACTTATCCCTTTTTAGTTTGTGATTTAAGACAACAAATTCTTATAGTTTCAGTTCTACAAGATAGTGGATTCAGTTCTAAAGGAAGGCGATATATGTTTATCTAATTTGGGATTTGGATTATAGCTGCAACAATCCTTGTTTCCAATATAATCATTTGATTTGACCAGTGGTTTATGTTGCATAAGAAATTATTGTGTTGTATGATTGTCGTAGCCGTCTCATTGACATGTTGCTTGGGGGCGTAGGTGTAGTCTTCTTGTCAGTTATCATGGCTCTTAGCGCGTTGGTTTTATCTTGAGTCCCTGGTCTAGATAGGCATGTTGCGCCAGGGTTTATTGTCGCACCTATCACCTAGGGACGATATGATTCCTGATGAGGGTATCATGGCTCCCCCTATTGGATAGAGGTGAAAGATCACTTGGTCGTAGTCAGTGCTTCTCGTGGTGGGTTTTGTTGATCATTGTAAGTTCGTGTTGGTGCTTGGGTTGTGACACATTCACGCATTGGGTTGCGTGCCATAGAGGTTCTAGTTACTAGTCATCGAGGTCATTGTGTCAGGTTGGTGATGTTTCCCTTTAGCTTGTAGGCATTGTCGTGTATATGTCGGGCAGGTAGTCGTTTCTCTCTGTCTTTGATTTTCGCATGTTTTGACCAGTTGCACGATGTACTAAGTAGGTTGAGTCATTGATGGTTGTTGCCTGATCTGCGTGCGTTGTTTTCGTCGTCAGTTTGTGTGGTTTTATTTTTGTCGTTGTTGCCTTCCTGCCTAAAAATTTATATATATATATATATATATATATATATATATATGTATTGCACTTATCACTTGGCTGGGTGTTGTAACGTATGGGGTCATCACATATGGTATCAGAGCGGGTTCGACCCGCAACTTGAGAACACTACGACTTTCGTTGATATGATATTTGATTATAATGTTGCTAATTAAGTTGACTTGTATTCGTGTAGGTAATCATGGTTAGAGGATGCCATAGAGGCAGATGATGGCGTGCCAGGGGAGGAGGCGTGACGCCTCTAATAGAATCCACTTCTCAAGGGTCTAAACCCCAGGGAGATGAACAGGTTGTCGGGCAGGAGCCGATAGCAATGGGTTATGTGGTTGGGCTGATGAGATCTTTTCAACGCATGTCTGAGGCAATGATCAGTCGTTTGGACAGAGATGAGGGCAGGGCGTCGGCACCTCCTGAGGGTCCACTGCGTGCTCCGGTCGGTACTGGTAGCATTCACCACGAACTCGAGAAGGTCAAATTTCCCGAGTTCTTTGGTGCCCCAGACGACATAGCCGTCGAGGCATGGTTGGATAATATGGCGATGTGATTTTCACTTTGCGACTATACCTCCAACATCAAGGTCTGCATGGTGGGCTTTCAGCTGAAGGGGAGTGCTCTTCTATGGTGGAAGACACTCTTGCCACAATTGAACATGACCGTTGAAGACGTGTCATGGGAACTGTTCAAGGAATGGTTTCGAGAGAGGTACTTATCAAAGGAATTCATTGCGAGACATCTCAACGAGTTCAACGCCTTACGACAGGGCGATTCTATGGTGCCTGAGTATGAGGCCCATTTTATGGAGTTGCTTCAGTATGCTCCACATCTTAATACTGAGAAGCTTAAGGTCAACATGTTCTTTTTTGGCCTTAATGTCAACATTCGTGCAAAGGTTAGGATTTTGATGCCTCTTACCTTGCACGATGTAGTCCAGAAGGCCCTTATAGCAGAGGAGGAGCTTATCAGTGGGGTTCAGATCAGGACTTCAACGAGGTTGATAGGGCATGTGTCATCCGGTGCACTGCAACATCAGACACCAGCTAGACATACGCTAGGATATCGTGGCTTCCAGAGGGGATCCACTTTCACTACACCTAAGCGACCAGTGCCACAACAACGGACTCCTTACCGGGGACCATATCATCAGCAGCAACGTCGACCACAACAACAACAGTTTAGGCCTATTCAACAAAACAGACCAGGATTCCAGACCGGTGGTTTGTCAGCTTCTACTTCGAGTACCAGGAGTATTGGACCAAAGAAGGGGTGATGGAATTATGGGGAGCCACACTACCAGCAGGACTGCCCAATGGAGAGGACTAGAGAATTTGGATCATCTAGACCCACTACTGTGGGAGATTTGGGCAAGGCCCATAAGATTCATGCAGCGGTGAATAACTGCCAGGCAGATCACCAGGCGACTATGCTCTAGACGTCAGGTACCATCTCTGACCAGACCCTTAGTATTTTGATATATCCCGGTGCTACCAAGAGTTTCATTTTTGGTACAGCGCTAAAAAGGATTAAGGTAAAGGAAGTCAAACAGGATGAGTTTAAATTTGTAGAGATGGCTTCAGGAGCCAAACAAAAGGTTGGAGGAAAGGTTACGTGTTGTACCCTTAACCTGGGAGAGTTTTTCACCAGGGCCGACCTGTACGTCATGATATTAGGATCTTATGACATCATAATCGGTATGGACTGGTTGGAATCGCATGAGGCGAAAACAATTGAGCTTAGTAGATGACGAGGGACAAAGACACATGATTGTAGGACGGAACCAGGGAGTTTCTTTGAGGTTCATCTCTTCCTTGCAGCTACAGAAGAACATGCGCAAGGGATGTAAGATTTATGTGATCCTTGCGTTAAATGAGAAGGGAGTAGCGAAAGGTCTAGAGCACCTTCTGGTGGTGAGAGAGTTTGTATATGTATTTCCAGAGGAGTTACTTGGGATGCCACTGGAGAGGGATTTGGAGTTTACCATAGACCTAAAACCAGGGACTGAACCAATAGAAAGAATGCATTATCGTATGTCGACCCCAGAGTTATAGTAGTTGAGAATGCAACTGAAGGAGCTGCTCGACCTAGGACTTATACGTCTGAGTGTGTCGCCGTGGAGTGCAGATGTTATTTTCATATGAAATAAGGATGGATCGTGGAGACTGTGCATTGACTACCATCAATTGAACAAGGCAACAATCAAGAATCGATATCCATTGTCAAGGATTGATGATCTGTTCGATCAGATGAAGGGTGCGACGATGTTTTCAAAGATTGATTTGTGATCAGGGTATCACAAGTTATGGATCAATGAGGATGACATCCCTAAGACCACCTTTAAGATGAGGTTTGGTCATTACAAGTTTACTATTTTACCGTTTGGGCTGACAAAAGCCCCAGGTGTATTTATGAGTTTGATGAACAGGGTGTTCTGCGAGTACTTAGACAAGTTCATCCATGTATTCATTGACGATATTTTGATTTACTCTTGGAGGATGGAGGAGCATGAAGAGCACTTTCACTTGGTACTATAGTGCCTACGAGAGCACAAATTGTTTGGAAAGTTATCCAAATGTTCATTTTATCAATCGAGGATTCACTACTTAGGGCATGTCATCTACGACAAAGGTATTACCATGAATCCAGCAAAGGTCAAGGCTATTATGGAATGGATTACACGAACGAATGTCCCGGAAGTGCGTATCTTCATGGTTTTAGCCAAATACTATCGACGGTTCGTCAAGGGATTTTTGAAGATAGGAAATCTGATCACATAACTGTAGAAGAAGAACAAGAAGCTTGTTTGGACCAAGAAATGCGCGGAAGCATTTCGGAGGCTTAAAGAGCTATTGACAGCAACACCGATACTAAAGGTCCCTGACATGGACACAGACTTCTTGGTATGCACTGACACATCCATGGAAGGCTTAGGCGGAGTCTTGATGCAAGATGGTCGAGTGATCCCTTACATCTCGAGGAAACTGATAAGGCATGAAGAGAACTATGAGACTCACGATTTGGATTTGTTAGCCATTGTATATGCCTTGAAGGTTTGGAGACACTATCTTGTTGGACTAAAATTTGAACTAAATATGGACCACTGTGGACTACAACACATCTTTACACAAAGCAACTCGAAAGCGCGACAAAGACGTTGGTCGGAATTGCTTAGTGAGTACGGTTTTGATATTTCTTACATAAAAGGAACAGTGAACCGAGTGGCAAATGCATTGAGTCAGAGACCATGCATCTTTTCGGTGTTGCTGCTTTAGACGAATCTACGTGAAAATATTCTAACTTTACAGTGCGACGATGACTGGTACAAAGAGGTCGAGGATTTTATTGGACAAAAACAGTGATGGT
Organism: Picea sitchensis; assembly: GCA_010110895.2. Lineage (NCBI taxonomy): Eukaryota > Viridiplantae > Streptophyta > Pinopsida > Pinales > Pinaceae > Picea > Picea sitchensis. The sequence continues at coordinate 7,796 of SNQJ01S0146085.1, forward strand.
ACCAAGATTTGAAGGATTTACGTTTGACGACGATGGATTATTGAGGTTTAAAAATCAGATTTACATACCACCGAACAACGAGTTGAGGAGTTTGATCCTAAACGGGCTCACATAGCAGTTACATGGTTCATCTGGGAGTCACAAAGATGAGGGAGGACCTTAAACCCTTATTCTTCTAGAAAGGAATGAAAGCATACATAGTCAACTATGTGACTAGATGTCTAGAATGTCAGCATGTAAAGGCTGAACATAGACATCCAGCAAGATTAATACAGCCACACGCTATTCCAGAATCAAAATGGGAGGTCATTTCGATGGATTTCATTATTTGATTGCCACTGATGGCAAGGAGACACAACTTGATTTTTGTGGTAGTTGACACTTTGACAAAGAGTGCTCATTTTATTCCTATGCGTACGACGTATCAGGCACCTGACATAGCTAGAGATTTAATTAGTGAGATTGTGAGGCTGCATGGTGTGCCTAAGAGGATTACATCTGATCGAGGATTAGTGTTTACTGGACAATTTTGGACTAGTCTCCAAGACGCCTTGGGAACCCAAATTAAATTTAGTACTGCGTATCACCCAGAGACTGACGGGAACACTGAATGAATGAACCATACCTTGGAATACATCTATCACATGTACGCGATGGACCAATAGAAGCATTGGGAAGAATTATTGCCACTGGTAGAATTCACTTATAACAACAGTTACCAAAGCACCATTAAGATGGCGCCTTTTGAGTTCCTTTATGGGTGACCATGTCAGACACCTTTGAGTTGGGATCAGCTTGAGGATAGGGTCCTGGTGGGACCAGAAGTGATCCAAGAAATGGAATATCAAATGCAAACAATAAGACAAAGGATCAAAGAAGTGCATGATCGATAAAAGAGTTATACCAACACACACGGTGTCTACCGCGGTTACGACGTTGGCGAACGAGAGATAAAATCAAGTTTGGAAAGGGAGATAAAATCTCCCCTAGGTTCGTGGGACCCTTTGAGATTGTGGAGAGGAAGGGGCTTGTGGCCTATTGACTAGCCTTTCCTGATTCTTTTAGGCGTATGCATGATGTTTTTCACGTATCTGTTTTGATACATTATATTAGTGATCCTACACATGTTATTGACATGAGTTCCTTGCAGATGTCGGATGAGGGGGCTCTCATGACTGAGCCGATATGCATCCTGGATCATCTTATTCGACAGCTACAGCATCGAACAGTAGATCAGGACAAGGTCCAGTGGGACAACTATAGTCTGCACTCGGCGACCTGGGAGGACACATGTTAAGCCCTAAATAGTGGCTCATTACCCCTTAATGGGGGCATATTATATTATTAATGTTATTTTATTTATGTCGTCTTTAGGCCATTAGTTGTAATTATACCTCCTAGTCTCCTTGGTATATATAGGAGACTAGGAGNAAGCCCTAAATAGTGGCTCATTACCCCTTAATGGGGGCATATTATATTATTAATGTTATTTTATTTATGTCGTCTTTAGGCCATTAGTTGTAATTATACCTCCTAGTCTCCTATATATACCAAGGAGACATTTTCATTTTGAATCATCTTGTAATTGTACATTTATGTGGGCATAAGGAGGTTGCCCCCTCGAAGAGGATTATTATCTGAATTTATCTCTTTTTTAAGGTGTTGAGTACTTATTCTGAGGTTTTCTATGCTATATTTATATTTTGTTCTTAACATATGGTTTTAGACCTCAAGGTCTTAGGGTTTCACTGCTACATCTAAGACACCTTGGAATTTTAGCTATAACTTTTTTTCTACAATGTTTCAAAAGGAACAGATTGGAGGGTATTCAGTAGTTGGATCAAGGTACGTTGGGTTAAAATTTCAGCTCCTGAGGCATTATACTTTCGGAGATACATCATGTGCAATATAGGTTTCTAAAATCTTCCTGAACTGTGCCATTGCAGAATTTTCACTATAAAAAAATTTCTGTAACATTTCAAACCTTGACCTCCAAAGGATATTCACAGAAATTAATAAGGTATCTGTGGTAAAAATTTCAAACTCTGGGTCATCTTACATTTGTAGATACACCCTGTGGAAGATAGGGTATCTGACTAGTCCTATTGACTAGTCTCAAGAAGGTGTTCGAGGTAAAACAATCATAACTTCTTCCTAGAGTATCAAAATTGAGTGAGACTAGTTTCATTGGATAGTGGACAGTCTATAGTATTTTTGGTACGAGTTTCAGAATTTAATATCAATTATTTTGTGTGGGGCACACCATACAACTGAGATCTCTGGAAAATGCCAAAAATCAGCAAGTTGTGGGGAATCTACCATAAATTCCACTTGGCACATCCAATTTTGATCAGACCTATGGCATTGCATAGAAGAAATATCAGAGAACTAAAAAAAAAAAGTTTCATACACATAAGGGACGAAACTTTGGAGATACAGTAGAATAAATATTGTCTAGCAGAACCACCTCAAAATCAAAGTTCAAAAGTTATATTTGGCCAACATGCCACCCAAAGAGGGAAATTCTACACCAAATAAGCCTCCAGAAAATCCTACTTCGACTCTTGATGAAGGTGAAGAAATTCATAGGGACATAAATTATTTACAAAATAAGATAGTAACAAAAGATGAACTACAAGAGATGGAAGCTAAGTTGGAGGCAAAGATGGATGGTTTCATGGAAGGATTGAAAAATTTCGTAATAGAGAGGACACCTTCAAGTGAAAATGTATCCCATGAAATTCATGATGAGGACACAAGGAAGGTAAATCAAGAATGGAGAAACTCTACCTTTGGGTTGAAGACCAACCATGTTCCTAAGATCGATATGAGGAAGTTTGATGGTAAGGACCCTATCACATGGATACTTTAGATGGAGCAATTCTTTGATCTACATAATGTGCCACATACACAAAAGGTACAAATTGCTTCTTTATATTTAGAACCCAATAAATTTGTATGGTATAGATGGATGTTTTCTTGCAAATCACTCGTCACTTGGACAATTTTCATGGAAGAAATGATAGCACACTATGAGGATACAAGGAGCAATACCTTCTTTAGTGAATTGATAAATCTCAAGCAAAAGGGTTCAGTTATAGAGCACATTGAGAACTTCCAAAGATTGAATATAAAGGTAACATATATTCCAGACGAGCACTTGATTGATGTATTCATAGGAACTTTAAGAGATAACATTCAACATGAGGTTCGCCTTTGGGAACCCAAATCATTGGAGAATGCATTTA
>SNQJ01S0146085.1:11053-35030 GCA_010110895.2 Picea sitchensis
GATATTGTACAAGGTTAGAATTTACAGATCCTATGGAAAGCTTCCGCGCATTTCTCGGTCCAAACAAACTTCTTGTTCTTCTTTTGCAACTCCATGATCAGATTCTCTATCTTCAAAAATCCCTTGATGAATCGTCGATAGTTTCCTGCTAAACCCATGAAGATAGGCACTTCTGGGACATTCATCGACGGAGGCCATTCCATCATAGCCTCGACCTTTGCTGGAACCATGGTGATACCTTCATCGGAGATGACATGCCCTAAGTAGTGAATCTTCGATTTATAAAACACGCATTTGGAAAACTTCCCATACAACTTTTTCTCTCGTAGACACTGTAGTACCAAGCACAAGTGCTCGTTGTGCTCCTTCTTCATCCGAGAGTAAATCAAAATATCGTCAATGAATACTTGGACGAACTTGTCCAAGTACTTGTGGAATACCCCATTCATCAAACTCATAAATACCCCTTGGGAATTTGTCAGTCCAAATGGTAAAACAATAAACTCATAATGCCCAAACCTCATCTTAAAGGCGGTCTTAGGGACATCATCCTCCTTGATCCATAACTAGTGATACCCTGATAGCAAATCGATATTTGAGAACATTGTCGCACCCTTCATCTGATCGAACAGATCATCAATCCTCGGCAATGGATACTGATTCTTGATCATTGCCTTGTTCAATTGACGGTATTCAATGTAGAGACTCCACGACCCATCCTTCTTTCGTATGAAAATAACAGGTGCACCCCATGATGACACACTTGGACGTATAATTCCCAAGTCCAACAACTCCTTCAGTTGCATTCTCAACTCCTGTAACTCTGAGGTTGACATACAATAAGGCGTTCTCGTTATTGGTTCAGTCCCCAGTTTTAGGTCTATGGTAAATTGCAATTCCCTCTCCATGGGCATCCTAGGTAACTCCTTCGGGAAGATGTCTGCAAACTCTCTCACCACCGGAAGGTGTTATAGACCTTCCACTACTCCCTTCTTGTTTAATGCAAGGATCACATAAATCTTACATCCCTTGTGCATGCTCTTTCGTAGCTGCAAGGAAGAGATGAACCTCAGGGAAACTCCCTGGTTCCATTCTACAATCACACGTCTTTGTCCCTCATCATTGACCAAGCTCATTTGTTTCACCTTACAGTTGAGTATCGCCTCATGTGATTCCAACCAGTAAATACCAATCATGATGTCATAAGATCCTAAGATCATGACGTACAGGTTGTCCCTGGTGACAAACTCTCCCACGTTGAGGGTACTGCCCATAACCTTTCCTCCAACCTTTTGTTTGTCTCCAGAAGCCATCTCTACGAATCTAAAATCATGATGGTTTCTTGCCTTTACCTTAATGCTTTTTAGCGCTACACTAGAAATTAAAATCTCGATAGCACCGGGATTTATCAAAATACTAAGGGTCTGGTCAACAAAGGTACCTGACGTCTCCAACATAGTCAACTGGTGCTCTTCCTGGCGGTTATTCACCACTACATGAATCCGATGGGCCTTGCCCAAATCTTCCACAGTAGTGGGTCCAACTAATCTAGACACTCTAGTCCTCTCCACTAGGCAGTCACGCTGGTAGTGTGGCTCCCCACACGTCCAACACCCCTTCTTTAGTCCAGTACTCATGGTACCCGAAGTAGAAGATGACGGCCCAGCGACCTAGAATCCTAGTCTGTTCTGCTAAACATGCCTAAATTGTTACTGCTGCGATCGACGTTGTTGTTGATGTGGTGGTCCTCGGTAAGGTGTCCGATGCTGAGGCGTCGGTCGTCGACATTTAGTGAAAGTGGATCATCTCTAGAATCCACGATATCCTTGCGTATGCTTGGCTATTGTCTAATGCTACTACACACCAGATGAAACCTACCCTGCTGGTCTCACTGGATTCCGGCTTTGACCCCCACTGATAAGCTCCTCCTCTACTATGAGGGCATTCTGGATGGCATCATGCAAGGTTTAAGCCTTAAGAATCCTAACCTTTTCACATATGTTGCCATTAAGGCTGAACATGAACCTGTTCACCTTAAGTTTCTCAGTACTAAGATGTGGAGTATACCGAAGAAACTCCATAAAATGGGCCTTAGACTCGAGCACTGTACGGTCGCCCTGTCATAAGGCATTGAACTTGTTGAGATGATGCTCAATGAATTCCTATGATAGGTACCTCTCTCGGAACCATTTCGTGAACAATTACCGTCACACGTCTTAGACGACCATGTTCAATTGTGGCAGGAGCATCTTCCACCATAGAAGAGTGCTCCCCTTCAGTTGAAAGACTGCCATGCAGACCTTCATGTTGGAGGTATAGTTGCGAAGTGAAAAGCACATCGCGATATTCTCCAACCATGCCTCAGCGGCTGCACAGTCCGGTGCACCAAAGAACTCAGGAAATTTGACCTTCTCAAGTTCGTGGTGAATCTTGCTAGTACCAACCTAAGCACATGATGGACCCTCAGGGGGTGCCGATGCTCTTGACTCATCTCTTTCCAAATGGCTTATCAATGCCTCAGACATGTGCTAAAAATATCTCATCATTCCAACCACATCACCCATCGTTATCTGCTCCTTCTCAACAAATTGTTCATCTCCCTGGGGGTTAAACCCCTCTGGCATGGATGCTACTAGAGGTTTCGCGCCTCCTCCCCGAGAACTTTATCGTTTGCCTCCGCGGTGTTCTATAACCATGATTACTTGCATGAACACAAGTCAACTTAATTAGCAACATTATAATAAAAAATCATATCAACGAAATCTGTAGTGATCCCAAGTCACGGGTCGAACCCGCTCTAATACCATATGTAACGACCCCGGCATTAGAACTATGAGAGAAGTATAAGTGAATTTTTTTTTTTGTTAAAAGGCAAGAAGGCGATGACGACAACAGTTTAACCACACCACTGACGATGAACACAAGCACGCAATCCAGGCAACAGGAAACTATGACTCCATGCACTCGCACAAGGGAAACTAGGAAAAACATGCGTAGAATAAGAAGGAGGAACAACAACCCGCCCGACGCAACATGACCTCGCGTACAAGATAAGGGAGAACACCCCCATCCCGACGCAACGACCACGACAACGAATGACTAGAACCTCAAGTCACACAAACCAAAAGCATGAAGGCGTAGCAACCTAAGTGCTAACAACAACTCACATTGACAAATAACAACCACACGGAAGGCACAGACCTCGGAAAAGTTATCCTTTGCCTCTATACCTTAGGGTGCACAATGATCCCCTCATCAGGAATCATGTCGTCCCTAGGGGATAGACGAGACTATAACCTTTGTGTGACACATCCTATCTGGACCAAGGACTCTAGTTAACTCTGAAGCTCTAGGAGCCAAATACTGACATGAAGGCTACACCCATTTCCCAAACAACAAGCCGACAGAAGCAAGATGACTACAATCAAGGAAAATCTCAAGTTATGACCCGACTCCGCCGACAACCCGTACAATAACTGATAAGCCAAATGTCTAAGTACAAAGGTCGAATTGTTACCAAGGTGCTCAGGTCATAAATGTTATCATAGTGCGCACTAAGAAAGGCACTTAACCCAATCAAATACGCTTATCAATCAAATATAAACTATCCATTAAAATAAGTGATCTACTTAACGTTTAAAGGTGCTCCATGCTACTTATAAAAATAAATGACATTATTGTCTAAAAGGGATAATCCTAAATGTGATCGATGTCTAAATTAATGCCACTTCAATGCTATCTTTACTACCATTTTATGCTATTGTGTGGTTTTAAATAAGAGCCATCGACGCTATTCAATGCAATTTTAATGTTGACTTGTTGTGTATATAATTGTCTCCTCGAAGTTATTCAATGAGATTTAAGGCTGTTATTAAATGTTATAAAATCAAGCTACACATTACATATATATCAAGCTACACTTTACAAGTTATATAATGCCATATAGATCAACCTATACATTCTAAGAAAAGTCACTATACATTCAAAGAGAACTAATGCCATATACATTTGGTGGGAATTACTTCCATATGAATTCAATGAGAATTAATGCCATATACATTACAAAAATCTATACATAATCTATACATTAAAGAAATCGACAAGAGAATTAAAGTTATACATTACACCACAGGCAAAGGGCAGTATGGTCAATGACAAGGCAACATGCAACGATTGCAGTCTTAATAAAGGAAATCGCCAGATAAATACCTCTATCCATGGAACTCAATCAGGAATAAAATGCGCAGAGCAATAATCATGGAAATAATATAGTCTTAAATGGCATTGCCAGGCACAAATATTCTGATTTCCATTCAGATGGGATTCAAACAAACGCAGGAACATAGATATTTCGAATTCCAATCAGTTGGGATTCAACAAAATGCAGTCAGACAACAAATATTTGTCATAGTAATTAGAAATCCCTGCCATACCACTATACCATCGTGGGCAGATGATCACGATTCTCAAAAGAAAACAATCATAGATCAAATAAAACTAGAGGGCCAAATTCGCCTTCAAAAACAGATTAAATTGTAATGAAAATCGTTGGTCTACATAGTCGAAATGCACAGAGATATTAAAACGCACTGGGGCAAATTCGTGGGAAAAATACACACATTTTTCACAGTCAAGAATGCAGAGATCTGCGCTGGGATTGTTGGCCAAAATCGTAGAGGTTTACAGGTAAATCGATGAGGTTAATAAGCATCGAACAACCACCTGGACAAGTGGAAAAATCACCACGTGACAAGCAACGATTGTTGTCCAAGGAATGGTAAATTGCAGTGGCCTTGGCAAATGGGCGAAATCACCAGGTAACACTTTGGCGAAAACACAGTCTTATCCAACAACGAAGGAAGTCTCAATAAGTGTCAATCGCAATGAAATAAGAAACAAAATGCAAACAACGAAATGGCCAAATTCTCTAGGCAATCAAGCTATGACTGTTGTCTTAAAAATGGCAAATCACCAGAGTACTATATCCAGAAATGAAAATGCCTTCATTATATAAAAACGCAAAGAAATATACCCGGCAAGGAGTACACCAAAATGTTTAAAAAAACAAAGAGTTAAATATTAGGGAAATATGAACGATAACAATGGCGTATTTACTCAACACAATAAGGTGCAAAGACCCTCAATCAGCCAAGAAAATCAACAGGGGTAGACCACTGGGTAGAAACATCCTTTGCTCATCATCCTCACACATAAAGGTAGGACTTTAGGATCTATATGTCTATTAACACTGGAGGGACGACCATTGATCTAGCTCCTGGCCAACTTCCTAGGCGAGGATTGATGAGCTAGGGATGAGGGTGAATTATGAAGTGCAAACTCATCATAAATCAATAAAACCATAGGACGATCACAACATGCATGGAATCGAAAGCCAATGAACTCAATCAACAACGAGCTTAAGGCTATAGGGGAATTTCAGTCATCAATTAAAATGCTAAGTCAATCATTTTCTTTACCCAATTAAACATACAAAACTAAAAGCATAAAGTATAATAACAATCTACCATGTAGAAATAAAGGAAGCGTACTATAGTCAAAGTCACCTACTCTGAGTTGATGTCCTGCACGCTCCATGCAATTCCCACTTGTTGATCGATGAGACTTCACCAGTACCTCCCAACCAACGCTAGGGGTACTCTTCTTCCCCCTTAACCCCCCGAGCCGCAAAGGGGCCATGCACACTAAACCAGAGAATCAGCTAGCTCTCATCTCACCCTGCAAGGCCGAGCTACAACTCCTCACCGATATGGGTATCCCAACTCCCACAAGCTAAGTTAGTCAAGTATAAATTTATGCAACATAACATTACGCATAATAGAAGAGATCCATCATCATCCTCCTCCCTCCTTTATATAGATTTTCTAAGTCAATTACTTTACCAAAATCCCTTATAATTTATTGTTCATTAATTTAATTCATAATAATTCTCCCCATACATGTGTTACCCATCCCCTTCATTGCACCATAAATTAATTACCCCTATTTCCCTCACCCACCTAAAATCATTCCTAGAATCGCTCCTAGGTGTCCCCATATTCCTTTACAAGTTTTAATGACTTCCCCCCTTACTAATTTACTAGTTGAGTTTAATTTAGAAAGTTCTTAAATGCTAGATACCTTACTAAGACTAAGTTAGACTTTCTTCTTTTTCATGTTTCCCTTTCTTTTATGTTTCCACACTTTTTCCTGGTTTCCTAATTCTTTTTAAATTTTCCCTCTTTCCTTTTTCATTTAAAAATCAAATTGGAGGTTGGAAATTAAAATTTTCCTTTTCATACCTAGTGTAAATTTTAATTCTTATATGAAGTTAAACAACTATTTCCCCTGTTTCCCCTTTTTTTAAATTTTATCCCCAAAAGATATATATATATATATATATATATATATATATATTATAATTGAATGAATTGCTTACCCCTTTCTCGTCCCATGGTTGTAGTAGTTGTCATTATTATTTTTTATTTTTATTTTGTTTTATATAATATATATTTTTATTTTTATCAAATCTCTAGACCTAGACTTTTAATTTCCACTGAAATTTTATTGAGAGTATCTCTTAGACCTAGACTTTAATTTCCTAGGCTGGGCGACATTTTATTAGGGAATTTATTTTAAATCTTTCTCATCACAGTATTTGTTCTAAGGCCATATAGGTTTATTCATTTATTATTTAACAACGCGATGTGCCCTTCAGGACGCACTAGGTTCTCCAAGGGTGCCACTCGCCCCATTTTGTTTCCTTGCACGACGTGCCCTTCAGAAAACAGTACGTGCTCCATGGGTGCCACTCATCTCTTTCCATTTTTTCTTGTACGACATGCCCTTCAGAATGCACCATGTGCTCCAAGGGTGTCACCTGCATCTTCACTGACTTGGTAGACATCAAAATTCCCTGGAGTCAATACTCCGCCAAGTGATCTTGTCGGAGACTAAGGGCCTCTAAGGAATAAGGCCCCTTCCTTATTATGCGCCCCTTAGAATCATCGTGAGCGACTATCGCAATCGACCCTCATGACATCGTGGGTCTTCTCAAATTAGGTAGTCATTAACCTACAGTTCGAGCCACGACGAGAGTGCTATTAGGCTGTGGCAGGGCTATTGTCCACACCTCTCCCTCAAAGTCTCTAATGGTTGTGCGTGACCCCTCTACTCCACATGTGAGTTTGGTTGGCGAGCTATCATTAACTTGCATCATCAACGAATCATGCTAGGAATATATCATAATCATATCATCTAATGAGATACACAAATATCATATATACAAAAATGAAGCCCCAATAGTCCACTCCCTGACTCGATCTGGAGTCCAAGGGGTTCCATCGATGCCTCTGCATCCTCGAGGTCCAAAATCCTGCACACTCAATAAATTTGATTCAATGGTACATGTCTATGTCAATGTAGAAAAACAACATGTCATCAACTCATAACACCTCATAATCGTAGTCAAATGATTAATAGTATAATAATCTAGATCACTTGCAAGCAAGTGTCCTCAAAGAATAAGTTCGCTCAGTGCACGCGAGAGTGGGATGTTACAAATGAAAGTAATTATCATGTGCTCTAGGAATGTGCACTCACATTAGGATCACATGGATGTTCTAGAGCTCACATAAAAAAAATTCCTAATTATTCCTTTGCTCACCTCCTTCCCTTTTATCCCTCTCTCCCCACCCCCCCATGCCCACATCTCCTATTCTCACCTATCTCCTAGTGTCACCTATCTCCCTCCCCTACCCATCCACCCTTCACCTCTTCTCACCTCCTCCCTATTTTCCTCTCTTACAGAATGGCCACATAGTCACTTCCCTTTGTCTCACCTATATACCCCTATGCTAACACCTCTCTCTTTTCCAACTATACCCATCCACCTTCCCCTTCTACTCACCTCCTTTCCTATCCACTTCATCCCTTCCACCCCCTGTACCCCTCATCTAAACCCTCCCATGGACCACCACATACCCCCTTCCCCTATTCCCAACCCTTCCCTCCTATCCTCATCTCCATATCCCCCTTCACCTTTCCTCACTCCCTCACTCCCAGTTATCTCCTTCCACCTATATTTCATTCACACCACTCACCCTCCATTACACATATTCCCTTCACATTTTATTACCTCAACCCCTTATCCCCTCTCACCACACTCCCTCATGACCACCTCTCTCGGTGTCACTTATATCCCTCTCATCTCTTCCCTCACCATTTGGCTCCAATTTCCATCCACATTCCCTCTCTTATCACCCTCTCTCCTAACTCCTCGATGAATTTTCCCTCATTTTCTTAATCTCTCTACTCCCCATCCCCTACCCATCATCCCTTTTCCTCTTCTTACCTCCATATCTCACCACACACACCCTTCCCCTCTAGTCCTCCCTAGGATACTCTCCTCCTCCCCCTTCATCTTATATCCCTTCACCATCGGATCTTCCCTCCATTACTTCATAGATCCTTCACGTATTCTCACATCCTCCACCTTTCCCCCCCTCATCCCACCACTTTATTTTTTCCTCCCTTGGTATATCCTATCTCCCTCTCTTCTTTAGATCCCCCTCACCTATTATCCCCCTCCCTTCGCATCCTACCTCACCCACACCTTTGATTGTCCCTCCTTACCTCTACCTACATATCCATCTTACCCATGGGACAAGAATTCCTTCTTCCGTTAGGCCCTTAACTCTACGTGTAACACCTTCATGCTAAGGTCATAGCCCGCCTTGAGAGAGAGAGAGAGAGACATGTGGGGAGGGTTTTTATTAGGGATGGATTGAGGGAGTTAGATGGGGATATAGTAAGAGAATAAGTTATATGAAGGAAGGTGGAGAGAGAGAGGGGGAGAGAGAGAGAGAGCGAGAGAGAGAGAGAGAGAGGGAGTGAAGGAGAGGGGAATATGGATACACATATAAATAGAGAGGGAAAGAGAGGAGGGAATATAGAGGGGGGATATGCAAGATATGGATAGAGGGGGATAGAGGTGTAGAGGAGAGAGAGAGGGGGGGGGGAGAGGGGCGATAGAACAAGGGATTCATTTACTGATCCTATGACATAGCACATTTTTTTACGAGATACTCAAGAATACACCTAATTTCACTAGGTAGATAAAAGTACCTCCCAGATTACTTCTTTTGAGCCCCCCTCAGAATACATCTCTCCAATTAAGAAAACCTTATTTTTATTAGATATTGTAGTTTTCCTTTTTTTTTGTATTTTCAATATCTAGTTTTTTTTTTTTTTTTTTGTCACTAACTAGATAGGAAAAAACTCTTATAATCCTACAAATCATAAAAATAACCCAAAATATAGCAAACAGGCACACTAACATCCCAACATAGGGATATGCCACTATAGTGAGATATCCTTTGGCTGAAGATCTTGATGCAATACTACTTCCACTCTTGTCTTCAATATAATACATGGTTTCTCATTTGTTGAGGAAGGGGTTTATGTATATGGATATGCATTTGTAGACCTAGAAAAGTGATTTTCCTCACTCTATAACTTTTCATCCATTAAATCTCTGATCCCATAGACAATTTAAGAAAACATATTTGTCTATCAAGTTTGTACTTTTATTAATCTTTAGGCAAGTGTTCTACTAGATAACCCATTCTTGGTTTATTATCTTTTATACTCAAATCCACTCTCGTTAGGATATATGAAAGAGATTATGATCATGGGGATCAATTTTACCTAATGACATTCTTACCATCCTTTAGGTAGAAATGAGTACTTTCTTTCTTGTACTCTATCATTGTGTTATGATTTTTCATATATTAATATTAAGGTTGAACAAAACACTAAAGATATTATTTTTGTTTTATGGTTGAGACTCATCTTTACAAACAAAGACTTAATAGGTTGCTTCAAATCCATAAAATTAGGGTAATCTTAATCTTCTTAATATTACTCATTTTAGATGATTACCTTTAACAATAATATTAATTTAACTTGAATTGTTTTATCTTTAACACTACTCTTAAGTTAAATAGTAAAATTTAATACTTCTAAAGTTAATTAAATCTACATTGTTCTCACATCTAGTCTATTGAACATCATTCACATTTTTGTTTTTCATATAATCTTGTAAAACTTTGTTAACACTTTCTTTTTCATATAATCCTCTAAAACATTGTTAATACCTTTTTTTTCATATAATATTTTAAAACAGCATTAACATTTTGGTTTTTTCATATAATCTTGAAAATTTATTTTAGGTTATGTGTAAGTTGAATCTTCTAATCTTACAAACAAAAGCACTAAATTGTTATTTTATTTAATCCAAAAATGTTGAAATTTATATTCAAATATTAGAACCAATCCTATAACCAAGATTAAAAATCATCAAAATGATAAAGCACAATCCTCCTAGAAAATAAGTCAAGTTAGTATTACAACCACAATTATGAAAAATCTTATATGGCTCAAAACAATATGCATGTAATCGTTGCAAGATAATAAGTGAAATACATCAAAAGTAAACATGTATTAATGGAGAAAGTAAGAATCGAAAAGGTGGCTAGACAAGTAAAATACAAAAAATAATAAGTGAAATACATCAAAAGTAAACATGTATTAATGGAGAAAGTAACAATCGAAAAGGTGGCTAGAAAAGTAAAATACAAACATATTTATACTATACCAAAATTCAAAACTACACAAGCATGTCATCCAATTAAGTAATCAATGTAAGAAGAACAAATGAGTAATATTTTTTCATTTTAGTTAATTATATGAGTCTACATAAAATTTAAATTAGAAAGAAGGGCCAAAAAATAGACACCATGCATCGAAATATAGAATCATTCTAGGAAACTTGTTTCAGGAATACCAAACTAGTTTCAAAATGAAATTTGAAAATTCTCTCCTCTAGCTCCAATTAGTATTATATAATTGGAAAGACAAAAAAACAAGACAAAATATTATACATGTTATATGAGAAATGAAGGAAACAATGGAGTTCAACTGAATATGGAGAGACAAGAAACATGAAAAAAATGATTCAATTTATATCAATATTAACAAGTTGTGTATTTTCCCTCACATTTATAAGCAAGGAGATCTATCCAAAGCTTCCCTTTTCCTTTAGATCCAAATGCATAAATTTTTCCTAGCTCAATCAAGGAAAATGTTTGAGTGCTCCAAAATATAAAGTTTCATTGATTAAGTTCACAATCCATTCCTTCCTCTATTTAATGAATTATTAGTTTAGGCCTTAGTATGTTTGCAGGTCTCCTAAGTCTAAATATTAAATAAAAGAACATGAAATCTACAAAAAATTAGTAGAATTAAACTTTTAGAGAAATTGCAATGGTTAGAAAAATTGTACATACTTTATAAGTGCAAAGCCATGAAATACATACCTATCCTTTAGTTTTGATCCCAACTAGTGCACTATGCTTGATGACTAGGCACATCTATAAAAACATGCATCGACATTTTATCCACAACAAACGTGACCTAATGACCTACAGTTAAATGAAATTCCTTCACCCCTAGAAGTGATTCAACAACATTAGGAATAATTTCACACTCTTCATTTACATGACCCAGGAAACCCTATTCATTACATCTCCATCTACATCCTCATCCATATTTTCCCACAACAACATGCCATGCACTATTCAGTATCACAACTATTTCTCGCTCTAAATGTTTAAATTGTTCAATCATTCGAGGATACTTTTCGTCTGTTCTAGACCCATGTCCAATATTTCCTCTGAGTCCATAGTGGATAGGATATATTGACCTATAGATTTTCCAATATATGCATGAAATGTTGTTTTAAAGTTCAAATAAGTTTCAAAAACACATGCACCAAGTAGTTTTATAAACTCAATGGGAACATAGAATATAATTTAGTTACAAAATTTACATACCACTGATATGACAGATAAAACACAAAAAATAAGAATAACCTACTACAATTTGTACCACAAGAACATTCTTGAGATAACCTTTCAAAAAATGGGGTTCTTTATCATGTGGCTTGGTTTGATGACCAAGAGTTCCATCTGAACCTGAAGAGAATTTATAAAATATTCCCTTGTGAAAGAACATAAGTGGAAAAACTACCATGATTGGTTGCACTATGAAAATTCCTTTCAAAGAATCCACCATTTGTGGAGTAGTGGCAACTAAGAAGATTCAACCCCATATTATGAGTCACCAAAAGAGTCTTTCCCAAATGCATAAACTTGTCCTATATCATTAATAAGAATGTTAGTTTTTTCTCCTTTAATTTCCTAGATCATATGAATCTCCTAAAGAGACTTACATATGAATGATGTAACCTCCCAATTCTCAATCTGTGTCAATTTGAAATGATATTCAACTTTGAAAAAGCACAATACACCTTGAAACAAAATACCATAAAAAAGGAAACACAATAATTTATTGTAAATTTGATTAGTCCTGGATGTCATTCTACTTCTTTCATCACATGGCTAGAGTCATTATACCCAAATGTATATACTACACCAAACTTGGATCCCAGGACACTATGACATATACCAACTATGTATTGACAATTTTCATGCCTATAAAATGTTTCTCCAACTTTTAATAACCAAAATAACAACTTCCAAAAACCTCTCCATATTTATTTCATAGTTTCCCTATCTATTTGTGTCAATCTATTTGTGTCATGGGCTTTAATATGGCTCTACCTTGGCACATGTTGAATATTGCAAGTTCTGATATAGATAGATTAAAGTCGAATGAAATTTTTTTGGTTGTCTAAAGAACCAAGATGAAGCAAGAAAAATTATGAGATATTTCAATCAATTTAGCATTATAATCATTAGTATATATTTTAAAAATAAGTAAAACAACCATGATATTTTGTAAGCCATTATGAAACCCTAATCACCAAATGTTTCTTCTATCCTGCCAAGGTCTTGTGGATCCAAATTACATTTAGTAAGCACATGTAGAACAATAAAGGGATTTTCTAGTAGTGAAAACTTTTTCTAACTTGTACTTCCATAAGAATGTCAATCTTGTTGGTGAACAATTTTCAAATGAGCTTCACCTAAAAGAGGATTTTCATTCATGGGATGATATTGTATTGATGTAGACTACAATATGCCATTATTTGTTCTAGTGTCCATTCCAACTACATGCATCAATATTAAAATTTTAGTAGGTCATATATGAACTACTACGATAACAAGACATTGACAAGACAACATTTTAATGAGTGTCCAATAATATGCATCAACAAAATTCCATCCCATTAGTGAAAAAACAGTGAAAATACCAACCAACATTTTAGAGTGATTTTAAATCTATCAGAAAAGGTCATCTAGCTCCCAAATAAGAGGTAACTTCTAGTTTTTAGTCGACTTCACATCTTATATAATATGCACAAAGGGTGTTAAGATGCAATTAATCTAATCAAATAGTTATTAGAAAATTTACAAACCACTACTCTAATCATTGTAACAAAATTTATATGTTAGGCAAGATAATCTAATCATTGTTTGTTTCAACAATAGGGTTTTCAACTACACATCCACTTCTAATAGTGTAGGTAGAAGTCATTTCCCTTTGAGGTCACTCAACATGTGAAATGAAAAATAACTGATGTACAACAAGTATTTCCACATCAATTGCATCAAATTTTGAAAGTACATAAGCTTAGAAAATGAAAAATATAAATTGAGTAAAGAATTTAAAAAACCAAAACCATAAAAATCATTGTTGTACATAAAAAGATGATGAAATAATTCTCAAAATGAATCCAAACTATATAGATTTATAGATATCATCATTATAAAGAATTAAAGGGACCTTATATCCACCCAAAGAGTTTTAATCTGATACATGAACCCTCTCTTTAGGGTACACAAAGGAAAATATAGGTTAATGGGTTTCACCAGTTCTACCCCCACCCTCTACTTAAATAATATTATTTTGATAAATAAATAATTATAATAAATAAAATAATTATAAATAAATAAAAAATAAATAAACAAACAACAAGTAAAATATAATTTGTTTTATTTTCTTTAATCAAAATAAAAAATTAATATTTTTATTTTGAAATTTATTAATTTCGAAATAAAAAATTTATTTGAACAAATTTATTAAACATATAAAATGTCAATAAGATTATTATTTTGAAAAATATGAAATATAAAATCAGAGGGCCAATCCTTATCCCTTACATACATAAGCTCTTCAATTTAGCATTCAAGCAGGGATTCCTTAAACCTTGGATGCAAAGCCTCATTGTTCCTTTTTTTTTAAATGGGGATAGAAACATTCCCTCTAATTATAAGACCATTATGATTAGCCTGATTTTCGCCAAGCTTTATGGAATTA
This sequence comes from Picea sitchensis, assembly GCA_010110895.2. Lineage (NCBI taxonomy): Eukaryota > Viridiplantae > Streptophyta > Pinopsida > Pinales > Pinaceae > Picea > Picea sitchensis. The sequence goes on from SNQJ01S0146085.1 coordinate 25,394, forward strand.
TTTTGGAAAACAAGATTAGACTTTGGCTAGAAAATCATGGTAAAATAGCTAAAGGCCAGGTCCTCTTTAAGATATATCATTCAACTGTGGACCATCTTGTTATCTTTAGGATCATTGCAAAGGAGTTATGCAATACTGAAACCAATATTTTTTGTTGTTTTGTTGACTTTAGAAAAGCTTTTGACATGGTTCCTGGGAAAAACCTTTTGAATAGGTTGGAAGAGATAAAAGTGTCTCTCGAGTTGAGGGATGTTGCAATAAGGATGTATGAGAATGTTATTTCTAAGTTTAAAAACACTAAGGACTAGTCAAAAGAGATTAATTGCAATATCGGAGTCAAACAAGGTTGCCCCTTGTCCCCTACCCTTTCTTGCATATACATTGAGAATTTAGAACATTTCTTGGAAAAATCAGGTTGTGTCGGTCCTACTCTCACTGGTATATTCATCAATCTTATTCTTTATGTCGATGATATCATTCTTATGGCAAGGAGTCCCCATGATCTTGAAAACCAACTAAGAATCCTCAAGGATTTTTTCTCCAATATGGGTATGACTCTTAATAATGATAAGACTGAGGTCGTGATTAATAAATCCAATAAGATCCCTTATGATACCTTTGTATCTGACAACAACAACTTGGATGAAATGACATCATACAAATATCTTGGAATTCATATTCACCACAAACTCAATTGGAATTATAACATTGAGAAAAGGATTATTGGGGGATGGAAAGATTATTATGGGCTTGAAAACAATTGTAAATCAATTGATATTTGGAATTGGGATAAGAAGAAACTCCTCTTTGAGACTCTTATTACACCTGTTATTATTTATGGATGTGAAGTCCGAGGCTGTATTATCTCTCGTGAATCCTGGAGAAAGATAGAGAAAATACAAAAGAATTTTATAACCTAAAATCTCAAAATTAAAGGAAATACTCCCTATCACATCCTCCTCTTAAGAAAAAGCCTCTCCCCCATTGAGAGCATGGCTATGACTAGATACCTAATGTATAAGAACAAGTTAAGCAACATGGAAGACAAGAGGCTTCCTAAAATTACTTCAAAATCCAGTCATAACCACCATCAACTCAAGTGAGGATGGCATAAAGATGCCCAGTCTTGGCTAAACTATTGGGGAATCATGGAAAACACCATTTTACAGATTAAAGATACTATTAAAAAACCATCAAATCAAAATTTAAGGAGAAAATGTGGTGTGATAAAGAGTTAGAAGAAAAAAAAATATAAGGTATTATAAGGATGTAATAAACCCTGATCTAGAAGATCAAAATTATCTATCTTTTTTGCCAAGTGTAAAGAAAAAAATAAGCATTGCTAAGATAAGAACAAATTCTACCCATATTAGACCTCATTTTCAAAATATTTGTCACACTACCAACCTTTCTAACCTATTAACTCAACAAAAGTATGTGATCTTGGAAAACTTCTCTTAATACTTTTCTACCACAGAAACTAAATTCTAAAGAATCACAAGTAATCACCTACCCTCTTAAGGTTTTATAAACTAATTTGATCTTAATAAACTTTAATCGTCATCATCATAATATAAAATAAGTAACATATAAATAAAATATTAACAAATATTTTTATTTTAAAAATATTAAATTCAAAAATAATGCATCCACCTAAAAACGTATAGAAGAATAATTGTATACTTATAATAAGAAAAAAAAAGTTTGAAAATAACGTATCATCTCAAAAAGTTAGAGCAATTTAATTATAATTATAAAATTAATATAAACATTGGATTTATAAAAAAAAACATTATTAAAATATATTAATGTTTATTTTTTTTTAAATGAAATACATATTTTTTAATTTCTAAACAGTTGTTTCCAAAATTATTTATTAATATGTTTTTTATTATTAAATTTTTGAATAGAAATGATAAAATTTTATTTCCAATAAATAAATTATTTTAATAAATAACTTTCTTTGTTATAAATTTTGTAAATTTTTAATTTGGAACCAACAACCTTTTACTAATATAAAAACCTTGTAGAACAATATCTAATTTAGTAAATTCAAAATTCATTAAGGAAAATGTAGATCTAAAAAATTGAACAAGCGAGCCATTTCAATTAGATAAAGAATTCTCTACATCTTTCAATATCTAATGTAATAAATTTAAAGTTCATCAACGAAAATGTAGATCTAAAACAATGAACAAGAGAGCCATTTGAATTAGATCAAGAATTCTCTATATCTTTCAAAATGGTATCAAATCTAAAACAAGGGTAGTTGCAAGGCAGCAAGTCCCTGCTTCAGTTTGAGAGGACGGGGAGTTTGCATTAGATTTATTAATTTACAACAACTTAATATTTTGAGTATAGTTTTAGATGAAGTAGACATTTGTTTTTTATGGTGACTAGTAATTTCTCATTAGCCTGGGAAAAGCTCATGAATTCTGCACCATTTTGTGGCGCAATATCCTTTTGTGACTGCAACTTTGCACAAGCTGCCTGAGAAGTTTCATGATTGTAAAAGTATCTTGGGAGCAAGCTTACTGTTAGATAATAATGGTGAAATTCCATAGTTAGAAAATGGTTAAAACTGTACGCAAGATTTGTGTTGAAGTGGTTTTCAGATCCACTTATTCAGGAGACTGTTAGGGGCTATCCTAGCCTATATAATTGTAAGCAATTTATCAAATTAATAGAATAGATTGTGTGAGCGTAGACTCACTTGTGATGTGCCCTTGTGGCCTCACTGTTATTGAGATTAATTGATCTCTATTTTGTAATTTGGTATCAGAGTTGTTGGAGAATTCATTGAGAGGATCCACCTGCGTTGAAGTAATTGCGGGGTGAAAGGGCTGCGAGAGATCCATTGTTTGCCTGTAAGAGTGGAGGTGTATGGAGTAGAGGTGCGCCCAGATCTTCTTCCGTCAACACTACGTGAAGATTTCTATTGATATCCAATCGTGGAGGGTGAACCTGAGTCATGTTTTCTTTAATGTGTAGAAAAGCAAGCCCTTTCCACTCGTGCATGTGTGCAACACAAAACTATAGCCGTTGGGTTGGGGAGACAAAATCTTGAGCGAGCACAAGGAGGAGGCAACATAGTTGATAAAGCAGGAGAGCATGCTAGAGGAAAAGAGGAGTCGACCTAGATCGCGCCATGGCCAATTATTCGTGCCTTGTGCAGAAGATAGGACTAGTGTATTATGTCTGGTTGTACCTGTGTTTATTGCTAGTGCTGGATCGACACCCAAGGAGCAACATTCAGTTTCCAGAGCCTTGATCTAGAGGCCAAATCATTATTTTTTTGACCTGTGAAGGGCCAATCCACAGGATTGCTTCTACTGGTGAATCATTGGAGGTGTTGTTGGAGATCATTGATGTCCACACACCAGTCCGTTGCCCAGTTCGCTGACAAATCATTGCTATTGATACCCGCTGCTGTCAGATAGATGCAGGCGTCTCCGTCTTGGGTTTGAGAGGCTGCAACATTTCCTCTGCTATTTTTGTTGGTGCTACGTTGGCAGCTACTTCTACTCTTGTTGATGCCAGTGTGCTAAGTTGCTATCGATGCCAGTGTGCAAGACTAAGGAGTCGGTTTTTATTTATTATTTTTATTTTGTTGAATCCGAGGAGAATAATTGAAGGGTACATTGACACGTTGCATTTGAGGGTGATTTTGAAGTTGAAATCTGTTGTGCATCCAGTCAACCTTGTGAACTAGAACTGGAGCTAGTATACTCATCATCCCTCGACCTTTCACTAATGCCATCAAAGTTGTTCCTGTAGAAGAGCGCTTCCGTGTGAAAAGAGCACGGAGTGTGGAGTTTTGGACGTGTATGATAGCCACCATTTATGTAGTGAAGTAGATGCCATTTATTCTCTATCTACATGGTGGAAAGATCGTTGTTTAATTGAAGGAGCCCGTGAGCCCTTGGACAACACTGGAAGTGTGTGGAGAGAGGATCGTAAAAAATGGATTAGAGAAATTGTAATGGGTAAGCAAAGGAGAATTAAACAACGTCGGAGAGAGCTGAAACACATGTGGAGGAAGAATCAACATGAAGAGTTATTACATTTTCTAGATCAGTATGATGTGTTTCCAGCTGTAGAACCTGTGTTTGACGAGCATAATGCTAAGCTAGATATGAATGAAGAATTTGATGAATTATATGAAATCGTGATGCCAAATCTGTCATTCTTCTTAGGTATAGATTATGAACCTTGGGCAACTGAAATAAAAAAATTGCTATGGTTAGTAGATTTACTGCATTATGATCAAGAAGATGGTGTATATTTCTATGATAAGAGAAGAGGTGAAATAGCATTACAACTTACTATATCAGCAGTGGATGAAAACATATTGTCTAGTATTTTGCTTGAATTTGGTGAAGTAAGTAGCCCAAAAATATTTTGGGATATTCTTGAAATGAGGAAGTGGAGCGAGGATGTTGAAGTTCATGAAGATATTGATGTTGAAAATGATGATTGTGTTGAAAACTTTGTAGCTGAAATAGAGACTGAAAATGATAGCATTGAAATTGCAATGATTGATGATGAAAGTGTGTTTGTAGCTGATAAAGACAAGTGTAAAACAACCCATGAGAATGAAAGTCTTATGGAAGAAAGTCTCTTTGAAAAAATGACATATGAAGTCAAATTTGATGAAAACTATTCATCTCATGAAGAGTGGTCAAATATATTGCATGAGAAACATCTTATTAATGAGCTATTGTTTGGTGAGAAGAAAAGCTCATTTGCATACACAAACCAAGTGAAAGACAACCTGTTTGTAGTGATAGAGCATGGTAAAGAGGTTGAATACATGAAACAATCAGTTGTGACAGTAGTTGAAGTTGTAAATGAAGATTATTATGCAACATCAGAGGCAAGAAAGAAAGACGAAGAAAGGGAAACTCTCTTAGAGAAGCAAAATGAAAAGAACCAGTATGGATCTTCCTATGATTTTTCATATGATTGTAACAATGTTTTTGAGTGTGCAGGTCTACGAGACAACAATTCATTTTCAGTAGTGCCTGATTACGAATAAAACATGAAAGAAAATGAAGAAATTGATGAAGAAAATATTGAGTCAATTTATGATGAAAAGTCAATGGATATTGGAAAAGAAGATGCTAAAATTGAAGAAATTTTTATGAAGTGGAGACTTGAAGAAATCAAATTCTATTATGAACTCATGTTGCAACAAATTGATGATCAAAAGCTCAATGGTGAAGAGAAAACAACAGAGAATGACATGTGGCAACAATTCACATACAAACAATTTTTCGAAGAAAAAGTTGAAGAGGACAAGCATGGACAATCTGAAATAATTTTTAGATTGATGACAAACTCCAACAAGCAGATTACGCATAAGAAGTTGAAACATGGAATTTTCAGCAAAAGAGATAGACTTAAATTGAAAATGAATAGAGGCTCCAGAAACTGGAAAAGTAGGAAGATAAAAACTCACTCATACATGGAGTTAAAACAAATTTTAAGGTTTTGATTGAATTGTCCTTTGTAATGTTTGTAAGCCTAGTTGAGACTAAGACCGACAGGCATGTTATGCATTTTTATTGTATTAAATCCATTTCTCCATTAAGGGGGAGTGTTAGATAATAATGACGAAATTCCATAGTTAGCAAATGGTTAAAACTGTACGCAAGATTTGTGTTGAAGTGGTTTTTAGATCCACTTATTCAGGAGACTGTTAGGGGTTATCCTAGCCTATATAATTGTAAGCAATTTATCAAATTAATAGAATAGATTGTGTGAGCATAGACTCACTTGTGATGTGCCCTTGTGGCCTCACTGTTATTGAGATTAATTGATCTATGTTTTTTAATTCTTACACCATGCATGTTTTGATCTTAAAGATTTTACGAGACAGTGTTGAGAAATGACAGGGAAACAGTATTGAAATATTTTTAGAGTAAGAAGTTGCATGTTGGTATCCATTCTATATATTTCTATGTCTCTCTCAATCAGTTGAGTCTATGTTTCTTAAAACTTAAGTTTTACATAAATTGGATTCAATTTTTTTTTTTAAATAAACGTTTGAAACATAAAATTATACGGTTCATTCAAGTATTTAATGAGTGGTCTCAAGTAGGGTTTGGCTTAGTTTAGTTTTAAACATCTAAATTTTCTTTCACTAAAAATAAATTCATTCCTTGATCGAGCCATTTAACAAAATTAATCTGTATTCAAGATATAAGTAATGATAGTAATAAGAAGCATTGGCTCAATGTAGCTTTGACAACTTTCGAGGGTAGAAAATCTTGAGGTCGTGCATTTGCAGAAAAGCTTAAAGCAACAAGCTAGCAGAGGCTACAACGAAAGACAACCATTGCAGCTGGGTCGTTCCATTGCCGGCATGTCTGAAACATTAAATGCCCTCAAGTTGAAAATATGATTGATTCATTGAATTTTGTATCCAAGTGTTTCAAAATTTAGTGTCTTGTGAAATTTGATTTTCTTAATATTATAATTTAAAATAAATTTGAAAGATATATTTTAAATAAACTATTTTTTCTATAAATGAAATGTTTTTATAATCACAATTTTTTAATTTTTTTTCTAAATATAATCAAATTTCAATTAATTTAAATATAATTAAACTTTTATTAAAAATTGTGTTAAAAATTTAAAAAAATCAAAATCATCATAGATATCAAGAAAACTTTGATTTTTATATTGCTGAACTCCACTTCCATAGAAAAGTACTAGTGCAATGTTTTCTTGACCTAGATAGTTGGATTGCCTTCTATTGGTTGATTATATCAACCTCATCAAATTTAATCTAGCTTATCTGATAAATGTTTCAAGGTTAAATATTTGTTTTTCCTTTTTCGTAGCATTGAATGTAGGCAACAGTAGATACTTGTGATGAGAAAAAACACAAGAGCATTGCAGGGGTCACCGGCATGAATGGAAGGACATTATGTCTCATTTTCTAATCGTCTTCTTGAGAGGTTCAACTATTTTGGCTCTCTATGAAATTAGTGTGATATCATTTTATCCGTAAAAGGTGTTTGTATCCAAAAATTACTATTAGGGAGGTGCACAGATGGCCTTGACAAAAAAATTGTTGTTATTATTAGTCTCTGTCGTAGGCATAGAGGGACTATAGCGATCGATAATTCGTTCACTACATATTAGTTTGTCCTTTGACCACAAATATTTGCATAATATGTATTGTTGGAGCTGGGGAACTAAAAACATAGATTTTTATATAATAAAAAGTACGACATATGTACTGATCTGATTGGATAAGATTTTGGAGGTCTTATTTCCGGCTTCGCTATTCCCAATGTTTTATATGGTAACATATCCAAACTTTTTTATTGTATACAATCTTTTTGAATCATATATTTTTCCTATGTATTGCTTGAAGGTGGATTAATGCTAGCATTAGTTGAATGTTTGTCTTATCATTTTCTTCTAGGTGAATATATCTGTAAGTTTTTATTTGTACTAATCATATTGAAATGATTAGATATCCAAGCTTTGTACTGATCGAGAATTCCAAATTTTATAACGTTCTTGCCGCATGTATTTGTATTGAAATGTATTAACACTTTTTTTGATGTGCTTGAATAGGCCTCACAGCTTAAATGTTTACATGACATGAGGTACTCCAACATGCCTGATAGATTAAATGTTTGCATACTGCGAGGTCCTTACACAGCCTGACAGCCTTAAATGTTTATCTAAATACGTTTTTTGGAGTACATTTTTCCTCAAAATTTTCCATACAATGTTGTAGTGATTTTGCACAATATTGTTGTCCATTACTAGTTGAATAGGCATTCTATGTTTCATCCTTCTTCTAGCTTTGCAGTGTAATTTCATCATCGTTGAAGCTACATACATTATTTATTGGTTCGGTGAGTGTTTCTTCTTTGTTGGTTCGTCGGTTGCTGCTTGTTGTTTCTTGGTTCACAATTCGACTCGCGTTTCTGCCTTTCATTGTTTTGGAGTAAGTTTCCATGCCATAGTTTCATTTTTTGATCCTTGTTTGTTGTTCAGTGTTTGCAGTTTGGAAGTAAGAATCTTTTCTTATTTCTACTGGCATGCTCATCATATGTTTTTGGTTCCTTTTGTGCTTTGGTTGTAGTTTCATAATTGTTTGAGATACATCTATTGTTTACTGGTTCGGTGGTTGTTTCTTGTTCACTGGTTCATTGGTTCGTGGGTTGTTGGTTTCGTTTGTTTGGCTCGGGTTTACGCTATGGGGTCGTGGGGATGCAATTGGGCATGTTTGTGATTTTCTGTTGGTTTGGTTCTTGTTGTTTTCTTTTGTTTGATTCGACTTTGCAGGGTTGGGGTCCTCCGCTGGTAGTTGGAGCTATTTTTATTTTTTTTTGGATTATTATTGTTTTCTGGACGCTTTATGGTGTTCAGCCCCTGCACCCACTAGTCGACATGCAGTTGTGTTATTTTCCCTGTTTGGCGAGGTCAACATCTGTTCTGTTGTGATATTTTGTTGGTGCTTCAGTGCTGGTATGAAAGAAAATAGTTGCATGAAAAATATTTCGAGAAGTACATGTGCAATTGCAATATTCGTTGTTTTTTTGTTAAAATAAAGCATATGCAGGCTGCGTTTATAAACCATGTATGGTCAAATGTGCCCATGTGACAATACATGCTCTTTTTCCTTTACAGAGACTGGTGTTCCCACAATACAATCTGTCTTGTACTTGAGATATGATATGTACAACAAAGATTCTGCAAAATTATATTTCCATGTCTGGAAGCATATCTGGTTAGTTTTCCATGGAAAACCAAAATCTTTTATCGTGGGCACAACAGACTATGTAGAGGATAAAGAACATGTATTTCCATCAGTGGAAGCATAACTGGATACTTTTCCATGGAAAACCATAAATCGTTTAGCTACGTCCATGCAATTTCGTAATATTTTGTGGCTTGTAATATATTTTGGGCAAGGAAAAAGAAATTACACATTCACAACTATGGATGGAGAAGCACAAAGGTTCATGTTTCTACCTATATTTTAGACTATTCATGAAGAAATAAAGCATAAGAATATTAAGACAAAAAGATTGGTGGAAAAGGCCTCAAGCCTTAATTCTCAACATACTATTCATCTTAATGATAAAAATATATAATACAATAATGAAACCACCTCAATTGTTCTCACATCGACACCTCATCAGGAGATAAGGTCAAATGAGGAAATATAGAAATCTAGAAACACACTTAGGATAACAACTATATCCTAGTATGTACAATATTAAAGGTGGTATACTTAGACTTAATGATTGTATATTTCAAAGAGGATAACATTCCTCCCCTCAATCATAAGTCTGAGAAATAATACCAGCAAAGAAGGTGCATAAACTGGTAGATCTCCATGTCTTCATGTTGAAACTCCTTAGCTGAGTCGCAATGAAGAACTGCCTAAAAAACCTCCAAATCCGGATGCTAAGAAATCTAGAAAACCTCACTGTGTAATCATGTGAGTCAGAATGTCAACAAATTTGTTCACTGATGTGAACTCCAATATGATGAGAGCGAACAAAGAGAAGTGAATCAGCTGCAAGTCTTCCATATCCCTGAAAATGCCTGACAACTCAATCAATGCCAAGCTGCAATACAGAAGAATCCATCTTTCCTCTGC
>SNQJ01S0146086.1:0-23977 GCA_010110895.2 Picea sitchensis
CTAGATCTAGCTTTCAAACCCTAGATGGTGTGCCCTAGCCTTGAGATCTACTCTTATGCTTGGTGGTGGACACTTGGCATTGATCCAAGAGAGGTAGGTTTGCCTCTCCAAGTATAAATAGATCCCTCTCCTCACTCCCAACTGACCATTATTTGAGCTAAAGTTATGCTACTGAATTCTTGCCTCACACATCTTGCTCTTGCCATCTCACATTTCACTCATTTCTCTTGAGAGCATTGGAGCAATTAGTTGTTTCAAGGCTATCCCATTTGGGTTCAATAATAAAAGTTTTGGAAGATTTTGGATCAATCTAGACTAGTCAGATTTGTCCATTGCATATGAGGTGATTTTGTTCCTTTACATTTTGTGAGTTTGTAGCTAGTATTTTGAGCAAATTAGTTTGTTTGGGTAGATCATTAGACATTAGTGCTGCTGATCTATATATGTTGGTTAGTTAGTATTGTGAATTAGTTCATTTTGCTATTCTATATCATCATATTATGTTGTTTTGGACTCACATCTTGTTTTAGTGTGCAGATTTTTCTCACAAGAGTTGGTTGGAAGAGACTTTAGAGGAGTTTCCAGCCAAAGCTTGCATAAACTTCTTTCTTTTTTATTTGGATCTGATACATTGCTGTCATTTCATACCATTTTCTGTAGCTAACTTGTCTTAGATAGGTCACAAATATTTACTTTAAATTGGAGATTTTATGCAAAAAAATTCTGTGTAAAAAACAGAAAAAAATTTGACATTTGTGTGTGTTTTGCAGCATTTCCAGCAAACTTTTGCTTGCTAGTTTTTGCAGGTTCTTACCAGCAACAAGGGGAAACGCTGCCCAAATTCATCCACAAGACTTCCCCAAGAACCTCCATTGGTTGGGTAACTATTTCCTTACCTTTCTCTTTGTAAATCTAAGTTTCCTTCTTCTATTTCATTGATTCTTTTTTGTATAATCATAAACTAACATAATAATTGTCTACACCTTGGGAGAGAAATCCCCAATATCGTTGGGCTAGGATAATTTGTTTTTCTTTCAAGCAATTTTTTATTTATTTGTTGGCCCCTCTTGTCTACAAGGCAAGGTAGTGTGGCCTTTTCATTTTAATAATTTACTTATTTGTTTAATAACCCTCTTTGGCCAACAATGATAGGCTTGCTTCCACCTTGGCCATTGTAAGTGGTTTCATTCATTCAAGTTTCTTTTATTTCTAATAAGCTAATGTACCTGCACCTTGGGAGAGTAATCCCCAAAATCGCTAGGCTTAAGGGAAAACTTACTTATTTTGACGATTATATGCTCTTATGGTTTAAAATATTCTAGATAGTCATCACAATCATTTTGCTTTTCTCTTTCAAGTTATTTCCCTTTACATGCTTCTAATGTCTCATGGATGAATGATTTAAGTTATGTTTAAGTGGTACAACTAATCTCCTATTTAAGTTATTCATCTCATCTATTTTCTAAGTTTTGTTCTATATAGCACATGTGATCTTTTCATGGTTTAGGCTAATAGATCTCTCACATTTGCTAAATTTCCATTTCAAGCACATCTATTTTTACATGGGTTTAACATACAATATGTGTTGATGAATGGTTAATCTTTAAGTTTCATTCTTTTTATCATTGTGGCAAGTTGTTCTTGCCCTTTCCTTTTTGCAATTACATGCTAATGATGATGAATGGAATGATGTGTCAATGATGGTTATCTTGTGAGCTTTCTTTTCATTCATGTTATCTTATCTCATGGTCTAAAACACTACATTTTTAGCTTTACATTTCAAGCACACTCTACACTCATGTTATCTTGCTTTATGGGCTAAGCATTCACATTCATAACTTTACTTTTTCAAGCAAGTTTTCTGTTATAAGTGGCAAGTTGTTCTTGCCTTAATCTCACATTTCCTTTCAAATTTACATGTGGAGTGGTTAAGTAAATGAATAATATATCTCTTGCAGATTTCCATTGATGTTTTAATATGTTAACGATCATTTGATTTACATCTTGCAAGCACACTTTTTCCATCATTTTCAATTCGGTTTTGCGCTAAAAAGTAAAATTTTAAGTACCTAAAACACTCCTAAAATCAACCCAACACACCTAAAGACCCACCCGAGGGTCATAACAACATACACTTAACACACCTAAAGACCCACCCAGGGTCATAAATAAATATCTTAGACAACTTAGATAGTTTCATTCAAATCTTGTCTCCCACCATTTAAAACGGGTTTGAGGGAAACAATGGAGGGTAGTATGGGACCGTCCTGATCCTCATGGGATCCCTTTCCTGAAGTACCTTTACTGTCGTAATAATGACCGTGGAAGCTAGGTGGGCCTCGTTACTCATATCTTGAGCACCCTAGCCTTTTGGGCCAAGGGAGAGCAGAAGTTTAGAGCACCAAATATAGTTTAAGGAAGGGTGGTCAAAAATTTACTTAACTTTTAAAAAACTCCTTAACCATTTAGTTGTGCATAGATCATCCATGTTGTGTTGGGGGACTTAGATGTATGCTTAGGGAAACACATTGATAATAACTTCATGCTTTTTATTCATTGCAACTACATGGTTTATGTCTCTAATGTTTATGTGAGCATATGAATTAAACATTGTTATATCTTGTTTCATTGTTTTGTGGTGTGATTCAAGAAGGCTGAGTATCCCAATTTGGGAGGCACCACCTCTTGAGTCTTGGAGTGTTTTTATGGTTGCCATGAAAGCACCACTGTAGGTGCTATTGGGGCATGCTTCTGGTTTATGTGAATGTTTATGAATTGAATATCTTCTACCTTTCACATTTTGGTGCATCAATGGCATCTTGTTCATTTGTATCTATTTGTGTATTGTGCAAACATTGTAACATCCCACCCTTTTTGTGGCAATTGTAATCTTGGTTTGGGGTATCAAATCATTTCACTTGTAATACTGTAATTGAACCACTCCCTTTCAACTTAGCTGTTGACCCTACTGCCCAACCTTAGGCACTAGTCTTTAATTGACTTAGGGAAAGGGCTGATTGCCATATAGATAGACTTGCACTTTGCATTTGTCATTTTAGCATTCTAGGGCTGCTTTTCCCCTTAGCCTTTAACAAATTAAAAATAACCCTAAAACCATAAAGTGCTAAAACTAGTAACTAGGGACTACTCCCCCTCGCTTTCCTAGGTAAGCTCTAGAAGGAAGAGGTTCCATTCAAGGTGACAGTATGGATCGAGAACCTAGGCATTTGTGCCTCCAAGGACACACAGAAGTGAGCGTGACTTAGCTCACGTTAGCAAGTGTGTATTAGGATCTGGGCAACAAGGCTCAAAACATGAGGTTTATTTTCATTTAGCATGTACTTGAACCATAAACAAATGCAACACACCATACACAAGTGTCAGTAATAACCAAGATCACAAGAAGAATTACTACGCACAAGAACACAAGAAATATCCTAGGAAAACCTTCTCTAACAAGGGAGAAACCTAACACCATTTGCTATATTCTCAAGAGAAGATCCCCCAACCATAAACCCTAATGCACACAAAAAGGGTGCTTCACAAACCCTAAAATTAGTGCCCAAGAGAAGGGCGACTTCACCAAGTATTACCCATTCTGTCGTGAAATCTCGAAGTTTACATCTGAGAGCGTGTTTCCTCAATGGGAAATCACCTCTATTTATACAAGCATCTCTATAATGCTAATAGGGTGTGTAATCTTTGCACAACATGTCGACCTCAATAACTAAGAAATAGAATTAATTATTACAATAAACCTTAATTATCTTTCACATATAGCCAATTTGTACCCTTTTACATCATAATTAGGGTTACAAGTAACTTACAATTTAATAATATAGCAAGGGATCCACACATCCATTGCTCGTGCCTACTTGGACAAATGTCCACTGCGGCTCGTATTACTGTGGATGTCATACCTGTCGCATCTTTATCTCAACTCACATGAGAATAATCTGGAGTACCATCTTAAGTCTGACTCAACTGAGTCCACAGAGTACAAGGCAAGAGACTACACATCAACTCAACTCTCACAATGGTAGGAAAACAATTGTAATGTCACCACTTTGGGACACCACACATATTACAAAGTGTTACATTTACAATGTGGCAGCTAGAGGGAGGTTATAGCTTCTAGCACAGAGCTGGCTGAGGGGTTCTTGGGGTCCGCCTTTGTAATTCCATCATCTATTTCATCATGATCCATTCCAAATAGTTTGGCTTTGGTTCCACCAAGATTGACATTCTCGTGATTTTAAGAGTTATTTCTACATATATGTTAATTAAATTCAATTAAGGAGGTCACATCGGGTATACATGAGGAACCTTCAGTGTAATAGCTCATTGGAATCAGAGGAATTGCACTACGTGATAGTATGATGAGAAGGACTTTCAAAGGGTCAGTGACTGCCAAAGAGGGATAAACTACTTTTAGAGGTAGAAATTGTTAATTAATTAATTAAAGTACTAATTAATTAATTAATAATTAAATAAAGTGTAAAAGTCACTACTCTGAGAGACATGGTGAGAAGGGAGGATAAAAGATATATAGGGGCCTCTATTCTCCCATTATGTGGTTTATCATTTGATATATGGCTTGCTAGTGAGCCCATGCACTTTGGGGTTTTGTGGGTTTTGACTAACAAACCCTAGAGACTAATTCGGGGGTGAAAGATCCCACCTATCTTGATTCAAGTTTGGTCACGGAGGTGAAATATCCATCCCTCACCATTATAATCGACCTACTCATCTTCTTCAGAGGGATTCTAATCACCACATGTACGTAAAGTAGAGGCTTTTGAATCCTTTGAGGGTTTCCAGCATAAGTACACAATTTAGGAGCTAGCAGCCTGACGGTCAAGAAGAAGGAGTCTTGGAGGATTTGACTATTGGGTTATATTGGTAGAGTCCATAGAGCCTTTCTTGGCTCATCCGGAAAGTGTTTTGATAGAGTATTGATTTATTGTGAGAGTAGGACGATTTCTCCTAGAGGAGGGGCACAATCTTGGAGTGGATCTACTCATGGAGAAGGGCCCAAGCTTCATTCTTCAACTAGGGATCTATTATATCTTGTTTCTAGACTCCAGATCTAATCTTCTAGAGTATTTTGTTTGCTATTGGTGCCAAGGAGTAAGAGGTCGTAATTCTGGCTGGCTCTCATTCATCCAAGAGGGCTTAAGCCAATTAGGGTTTGCCATTTGATGGTCATAACTTCAACTGCTCAACCCTAAGACTTCACCAGTGGTTTTAGCCTTGGCCCGATCTACACTTTGAACCATTTTCAGAGTGTTTGGAGGCCTCTGTAGCACAGGGCCTAATTGTTGGGTGTATTCAGCTTTCCAGCACGGCACAGTTTATCCAGTCTGGGGTTTGGCACTTCAGAGGGCAAGGATCTCATCTTGTTATTCATCTATTGTATCCATGTCGCCTTTGGAGGCTTTTATCTTTCTCTCTTCTTGGATCTTGCTTGAGGTTACTCTCATTTTGCTACTTCATTTTAGCTATATTGTACCCTGTGATCTGCAGATCCATTGCACGTGGACTTCCTTCTATCAGAATAATATCAGATCCTGAGGTATTTTAAGCATCTCTTGTGTTGTTGATTTTGTATCTTGTTGAGGTATGTTCCATTTCAGTATATCTATGTTCCTACTTAGAGCCTCTTGTGTATATGTATTTTGGTTTAGATATTGATTGCACTCTATGTTATATTTACATATGCACCTTTACTTGCTATATACATGAGAGACTTTGCATATTTGGTGTCTAAGGGTTTGGACTCACATGGATGTACATGAATATATATTTTTTTTTAAAATTTGAATATATTATGTATTTTGGTCAACCAGTTTTTTTCCAGTTTTTGGGGTCAACCGATTCAGTCACCAGCCCAATTCTGATAACAATGAGTCTAACTAAGTCCATTAGGAACTTAAGGACTAGGTTTCATCAATACTTGAGGTACTCATCTTGGAACCCCTCACCATCTGCAGATTTGCTAGTGTTCAGTTTCTAGATGGCTCTCCCAATATCCCAAGGGGTAAATAAGTAACAAGATGCTGGAGGAAAGGAAATGAGCAAAAGGGATCAGGTTTGGGACAAAGTAAAGAGAGTAGGTGTGACAGGCCCATGTCAAGGAGTCAATATCTGACAGCTGGGGAGCTTTCCTTGAAAAAAGGGTACACGAAATGGTATTAAATGTCAACATATTCTATCTCGTAAATTTTATCAGTGGAGATTTCTCACAAGTTATATGGCTTTGAATAGAAAAAATTAATCAAAGTACAAGACGTTTCTAGTTTTATGACTATCATTTTTAATCAATCAGATAATTATTAATAACATTTGTTGTTTACAAGAAGAAGGAAAAGGTCCTTGAAATTGACCATAACAGACCTGATAATTCCCCAGAAATAGAAGTTGCTTCAAAATATTTGCAAACTGATCTTCATTCATATTTGGAGCATACACGGACACAACATCTGTACACCATGCCATGGCCTCCAACTGCACCCATTATAGTCAATACTGCATATCCTTAAATACTTGAAGTCTTCAACAAATGCTAACTTTTACTACACACAATACTACCTGAAACATTGCAAGGTCAAAGCTGAATTTTTCCAATGCCTCGAGTTTTTCTTTTTCTGTGTGGGATATTATGTTTCCACCCTCAGAAACAGAAAATGTACCAGTTTCTGGAAATGAAAGGGTCCTCATGATACTTTCATCTGTGGAGAAGGCTCCAGTTGATTGCAGTAGTAATACTGTCACAAGTTCTGCCATCTAATCACAGGAAAAGAGCGTAAACATACTACCTTGGACTGATTCCTTTATTTGGTAAAACAAAAGAAGACAACCTAAATACAATAAATGCATTTCCAAGATAAAGCATCCGCAGATACAAACATAATGGCAGAAGGAACAAAATAAGGAGTTCAGAAAAAAGACAAAGATGGCTTTCAAAAAGACAATTTTTGTCTAGTATGTTCATACTCTTAAGAAGCAATAATTACATCGAAAGTACCTCTGTGAGCCGCTCACCTCATGATCTTACTCCTGGCTAGCTATACAACCATGGTTTTTAGAAGGGTATGACACAATCTTTAATATTTATATCAGTTTCCAATATGCCTTACTCACCCCGTCCTCAAAAAAGAAAAATGATTTAGCACCTCCAGTTTCTTTCAAAAGCTCATATTTTGTATGCTTTATTTTGTTCGAAATATTTTTCTACCACGTCATTATTCATCCCGATTAAATCAGACATTAACATCTCACAGTAGCAGGCTAGAGGACAAAACCTGCAAACAAAATCCTTAAGTTTTATCCTGGTATTATCATTTGCAGCAAGTTCCTGCAGCAAGACAAACCACAAGTGACAAGACTAATTAATGTGGAATCTAATGCCATAAAAGAGACCATACACCTCAAAGATTCATTATTGAAAACAAGTACTACAATACAGAAAATCTGTGGAAATAATAGTAATTGCAAAACAGTCATCCACTAATATCTGAGACTAAGCACTTTGAAAAACAGAGAGAGGCCTCGACCTGTCATACTGTAAAAAAATCAAAGCTACCAAGAAACATATTTTTCAATGCAAACAAGATAGATAAGGTAGGATAAGATAATTCATTAATGTACAAAAAAATGGCTTAATAAAAGTAGGCCAGTGACTAGCTTAGAGTACAATAGTGCTGATACATGGTGGGAGCGTGAAAAACGGATCCTAAACAAAGCAAGATTCAGAAAGTAAAATAAATTACTGCTCTAAGCTAAGACAAACTGAGCATTGATAGCAGAAAACGGATTTGGGAGAAATGGAACCAGAAACTGGAATACAAATAATGCAAGCATATCAGGATCCACAAGTAATCACTCCCTAACATCTGAGGCCAAATGGAGGTTCTAGATAGAGTGCTAATTGGAGAGGAGCAGGAAGATAATCTTGGGCAGTGTATTGTGCAGCTCCTTGGACAAGGTCACCTGCTGCCGAGCCCTGGGTGGCCTCGTCTTGCTGACAGTGTGGGGTTTGGAACAACAATGTCATTGGGACCTCTGGGAAGTAGTAATAGTCCCCAAAGTCCACACTAATCTAGAACCAAGAGCCATACTACTAACAATCTATCTCTTAGTAATCCTAGCAGATGGGAGCACCGGAAAGAAGGAAGTGATCAACTAGGTGTTGGCTGGACAAGAGGGTGGCTAGAGAATCTAGGACCAAAGTTTGAGGGCCTCCTACATGTATAGAGCCAAGCAACATTGGTTGGGATACTGAAAGAAATTGGAAAAGGCCCACAACTCGCTAAACAAATAGTAGAACTGCCCTTGGATCTCGTAATAAATCGGGTAGTGGAAAATGAAATGCTCCTTAGTCTAAACCTCCCAAAGATGACACAGTTGGAGGATCCTATCCGACCAATCAAGTTGGTACTCTACCTCCACCCAAAGTCTATGTGAACCCACTCTGAACTAGCCTAGGGGGATGCAAAGAGCATGCATCCAGTAATGGCATGTGTATGAAGGTCTAACAATGAGTTGGTCCCCTAGCTCCATGAAATGTTTTGCATCAAGGACCATCTTCAGGCATAACCCACCCGATGGATCTATCCAAGTGATCTGGGTATATTGCCTGTAGATGTCATCCCAATTGATCATGTTCAGCTCCTACCTAGTAGGGGCAACAAAGTGCATCATGATCAACATTGAGATTCTCTACTTGCATGTGATGAAGAATCAAAAGAGAAGCAAGCACACCCTCTCTGTTGTGGCCCAATCAAACTCTAACAAACAAGACCCCTAAACCTCTAAACCGTAAAGAACTGTGGACTGGATAATGGAATCCATGAAATACATCTTGGACGAGATGTCTGTGAAATGATGTCGGAAACATTGTCTCTCGAGCAGGGTTAACATTCCATAGCCCTTGTTAACATGAGGCTGGAGAGCATGCCTCAAACTAAAATGAGGCCTAAACAACTGAACCCCTAAGTATGTGTAGGAGCTTGTAATCTCAATCTCCTCCTCTCTGAAGAAGAAATGATACCCTAAGAAGATATTTTTCAACTTGTTGAAGATCATAAACTTGGTTTTACCCAAGTTGACCATCAACTATCAAAGGTCTTAGTAAACTATTGATGCATCTAAATGTCTCTACAGACGATCAGGGGAAGAGGCTAAGAGGATCACATTACTAGAGAAAAGAAGAAAACATATCAAAAATAGTGGAGAAGGCAACCCATCGCCCCAGATATGCTTAAGAAGGAAAGACTCCAACCCATCATGTAAATCCCAAGCAAGGTGGGAGATAGTGGGCACCCGTACTTGACCCAATAGTGCTCATGATAAAATCTGACAATGTGTGTTGTGCTAAGATTGCCCAAGACAGACTCATGCAAGCACATGATGCTAGCCAGAACAGTCTTACAAATGCGAATGTATCTAGGCTTCAAGCCTAGGTATTAGACTATAGATCATATCCTCACCCTGCGAAGCACTATTGAGGAGGTAAGGCACCGCTCTTCAAAACTCTTATGCTGCTTTGTAGAATTTCAAAAGACTTTTGACTTGATTCCAAGGGAGGCCCTCTTCTAGAGGCTTAGGGACATTGGTATCTCAAAGACTCTCGTCACTACAATCATACATCTCTATGAGGTCATCTTTAGTTGCCTACGCATAGCTCACAAACTATCAAATTTCATCAAGAGAACAATTGGTGTTGTTGTCGTCTCCATATTAACACTTCTGCAAACGGAGCCAAGTCCTCTCACCACTTAGTGTCTGGAGGCATCAATGCCTAGGTCTGCCCATCACACTTTCGGCTTTTGAACTCCTTCGCCTAGGCTTACCCTAGGGTGCCAAGGGGGGTAGACCCTAAGTTCCTAGATGAGATTTACGTTAAGTTCTAGGAGTAGATTTTAATTAGTTAAGGCTTAGGGGGAGTCTAACCTAGCGATGCAAAGGTAGCAATGCATGCAAGATTTATGTCAAGTCCTTTCCCTAGGGTCAACTAAGACTAGTGCCCAAGGTTACAAGGGGTCAACTAATATGTAAGAGTGTTTAATTACAAATAAGATTACAAAGATTATCAAGATACACTTATGCTACAACAAGGTTAGATACTTATAAATAAAAAAATGTTAGATACACACACATAATATAACAAGCTAACCACGCTATTTAAATGTATAGTTGATACAAACAAGACGTGAAACATCATCAACACATTGCCTAAGCATGCCCCAATAGCACTTACTCTATTGATTACTCCTCAATGGCAACATCGACACTCAAAATCCACAAGGACACTTTAGAAGATTTGAAAGACAAGTGTTCCACAATGTTTAAGATATTTAGTTATTTACCCACAAAGCATTACTTGTAAATTAGGACAAGATTATACTTGCGTTTAACCTAAGATATGCCAATTTGAACCAAGGTTATTAATTGTTTAGTGAATTAAGTGTTTTAAGATTTGAAAGA
This sequence comes from Picea sitchensis, assembly GCA_010110895.2. Lineage (NCBI taxonomy): Eukaryota > Viridiplantae > Streptophyta > Pinopsida > Pinales > Pinaceae > Picea > Picea sitchensis. The sequence continues at coordinate 10,489 of SNQJ01S0146086.1, forward strand.
TTTTAATTACCCTAATCCAAGGTTTGACCAAAAAAACCTCTCCCCAATTACCAAATGGTTCTGGATGCTCACAAAGGAGTAACAGGCCTACCCAGCTTCATAGGTCAACTCAATGATCCCAGTACTGAAAGGACATCACACGTGGAGATCACCGTCTCTACCTAGCACCTTCCTCAAGGCTCTCCTCAAACCCCGCTTTAGATGCATATTTAAGATGGTGGTTTATGGTACCCTATTAAGTCTATTAAGTATATAGATCAATTGGATAGATTTTTAGGTGTATTAAAGAGTGTTTTGATGACTTTAGTTGCCTTAAAATGGTGATTTATTGCCAAAACCGAAACTTTAAACAGCTTAGAAAGATGTGTTATTAAGCATGAGAATTAAGCACATTAACACATGTAAAGCATGTAAAAGAGAGCTAAAATAAAGATTTATTGCATCACCATTGGTTAAGCTATAACATGAAAAGCTTGTAATGAAAAGAATGCTATCGAACAAGGGCAAGAAGAGCTTGCCAAAGAAAGAGAGAAACTCTGCTTATCACCATTTATCTTATGATTGTTATTGCATTTAGAGAATGTTAACTGTGAAGAGAAAGCTGAAAATTTAGATGCTGCCTACACTATCAACATGTCCAACAACACATTAACTTAAGGATAGCAAATGGCCTTAGGTATGAAATAACATGAAAGAGAATGCTAACTGTTATCCATCAAAGTTGCACCTAGATGGACTTCAATGAGTCACCAAAAGTTTCCTGAACATTGGTTGCTCAAAATTCAGAGTTCAGAGTTCAAAAGTCCAGCCGGTCATAAAGACCACCTTTTTTCTCTTTACATTTCCACAAAAAATTGTAATAATAGGTGTTTGCATGATGAAATCAAAAGGTCTTAGCCACCTTTAAGTCCTAAGCATGAGTTATATACTCTAGAGTTTTTCATCTACTAATTATATTTTTCAAGCTCGTGCAATTTATAATTTATGAGTTTTTTCACTCAATCCTCCAAAGATGGAGCATATGCCCATGGTTAGGCTTGAGCATGGATCTAAACCTAGTGTTCAATGTATATTAATACCATGCTAAATATTCTCCTAGAGTCTTATGAAAATGCATTAAGTCCTCTAGGGATTTAATTTTTCATAATTAAAAAAAAAAAAAAAAAAAAAAAATTTTTAATTAAAAAATAAGATGTATTAAAAAAGTGGTAATAGGAGGCATCATATTAGGCCATAGGTGTTCATTTTTTGAACCTAGAGCACCCATATTACCTAAGTACCCACTTAGTTGAGCAAAAATAGTGATTTTAATCACTTAAAATACATTTTTGCTCTCACAAACCCAAAAAGTCAAACAAAATCATAAAAAATCGTATAAGTATCAATTATGAAACATGTGTATTACGTTTGAGACGAAATAAAAGCACAAAAGTCAAGGTGGCAATCATTGAGGACAAAATCAACTTGATTGAGGATTGAATGGGTGATGTGGATGGGGTTTTAAAGCACATGTGAATAAGGAGGTGCACCCCTCTTGAGAGGTGGCGTGATCTTCACATGGGGCAGCCCACCTCTTGAGAGATGGTGCATCTACACCCTCCCATCCTCTACACTTGGTAAGATATCGAGTGTGGAGAGGTTCCCCTCCTGCACACTTGGTGGCCGCAACATTTAACGTATCGGTCGGCATAAGTACAGAAGAATGTACCGCATAAGTAAAGATGGCATGAGTACAAGAAGAAGGTACAGAGGATTGTTAGCATGTTTTGTGCGTCAGATACTGGCTGATGCAGGCACAAGAGGATGATGGTTTCGAGTACAAATAGCCGATGACCGGGCGGCAGTTGATAATCGGGGAAGAGCAACAATCGTGTTTGTTGGATCTCTTCCTAAATTCTCGGTTATCGCCGATCCGAAAAGAGCATGTTGAAGAGGTAGGCTTGTAAGGTTTGAGAAGCATTTCTCTTCATTGGATCCCCTTCAAATTCCGGATAGAACGAGGGTCATAAGATCTAAATGTAGACAAGAAGAGCGACCGTAAGAGGAGTGACGATTCGTGACGTTAGATCCAAGCTAGACCATCCATTGTTGGATCAAGGAGAAATTGCACGCATTTTAAAGTATAAAAAGGAGAAGCGGTGTACAAAATTCAAAGGAGGATTGTCCATCTACAGGCAGGACACACGGGGATAGATCGTCATTTCGGGCCGATCGAGCGTCAGCGAAATCGTGGTTCCTAACCTCTCGAATTACGCGATATGCGAACGCATTTAACTGAGCCACGATTGTTGCTGATCTGGACCGTTGATTCCAAACCATGTCTGAAAGCCGTGATCGAGAGTTGAGATGTCAAGTAATATCATCCAAGGGAATCCCCATTTCTCGATATTCAAAATCGCGACTTAATCGCAACCGCTGAATCAAGATCAGATCTAGATTGTTGATCAAACTCATCGGATATTTTCGCGAATCGTGACACGGAGAGACAAGAAAACAATGCAACAAGAATGCTCAACAAGCGATATGCTAATTCTTCACATTCAATCAATCGGCAAAATGCTGAATCAAGATCGACCAATCATGATCCAACTCATACTGAGTTTCGCAAATCGCATTATGGAGAGGGAAAATGAACAATGCAACAAGAATCGAAATCGCGAGCATATGAGCGAACGCTAGATTTAACGTACCATTGAATCAAGATTGAGTCTGGATCGTTGATCCAAGTCCATTTTTGGGTTTCGAGGATCGAGTGTTGTATATGTCAAAGAATATTAACATCATGAATCCCGATATCGCGATATGCTAAATCAAGGATCGCATTCAGTGCAACCGGCCGATCAAGATGATCCGGGACCGTTGATACCACTCCATTACGGAGTTTCGCGGATCGGGAAATTGAAGTGACAAAAAACATCGAACGTCCAGAGTATCGAAATCGCGATGTGAAATCTCGATCGAATTGAACCGCCAAATCAAGATGTGATTTTGACCGCTGATCCCGACTTCTTTACCAGCTCGGACGGATTTGTAAGTGCGACAAGAACATTGAACGACGTCGAAATCGCTGCATATGCGCATCGCTGAAATGATCCGAACCGCCGATCAAGTGTGTTGATTGAGGGTTACTGCTCTCACGCTTTAACCTTCGAACCGTTAGCCAAACGACCTATAATTCGCCGCATTAGGTTGATGCTTCAGCCAGTAGACCAGCTTGTCTTCCTTTAGTCAAGGAGATGGGAAGGAACCTACCGCGGAGGGTGTATGCAGAAATGAGATGACAAATATGGAGGTTATTAATTAAGGAGGAAATGAATAAAACTCAGAAGAAAGGGAAAATGAGAGTGCGGAGAGTGAGATGGAGAATATGCACAAGCAGGAGATGAAACTCAGGGAAGAGTAACCGATGATGAAGAAAACTTGTTTCTATAATGACGTATTAGTTGATGCAGAGCAAGACCATGAATGTGCGAGGAAGAAATGAATTGCGTAGCTTTAGAAGATGATCAAATTTGCTTAATAAAGAGATTGGTAAGAATTGATTTATCCGTAAATTTGAATGTTTATTTAGCAATTTATATTCTAGGGAGGTTGAGGGTGCTCCTGAGGACTATTGTCCTCGTGAGGTTCAAGTGAGAGCTGGAACACAGGAAGTTGTAGCTTCCATCCGCCGCGCCTGCAGAAACCAGGTGGCAGGGTGCGAGAACAAGTACTGCTATACAGGTTGGATCCTGTGTAATCGGAAGTTGGTGCTTCCATCCAAGCAGGCCGGGAACATTAAGGGAGTTGGTGCTTCCTTCTAGTAAGTGCGAGAGAACCGTGAGAGTTGGTGCTCTCAAACAAGTTGCGCCTTGTAAAAAACAGAGGTAGTCTACATTGAGTTGGTGCTCAATTATAGATGATGTACGTAACTTAAAAGACGCTCTATCATTTCGAAGAAGAAAAGAGGTTTTCTCCCTTTATGGGTTTCCCTCGTGAAAAATCAATTCTCCGTGGGTATACCTTATGTGACTGATGCTCTTTAATTCTTAATCATTCATATGTTGTATATTGTTGATGATCACTTAAAGAAAGATTAATAATGTTTTTAATAGACTTAAAAATTGTTTAAGCTCAATTACAATCGATTCACCCCCTCTCACTTGTTTTAGTAATTTCAACAATTGGTATCATGTTCCTTTATTAAAGGTAGATCTTTAAGCTTAACATGACAAGTCATGAAGGGACTTCAACCTCTAAGCCCTCGCTTGATGGAACAAATTTTGCTCTCCTCGGAAGATTAGAATGGAGAACATACTTAATGGCCTTGCGCCGATGTTTGGACGTAGTAGAGATCAAGAAGCAAAGCCCTGTTGTGCTAGCTTCCAAGGATGATAAGTTAGAATTTCTTAGTTTTAATGCTAAGGGGATGAATGTTATCTTCTGATCGGACTTGGTCAAGTCGAAGTTTGTAGGCAGATGCATCTTGATACCGCCAGCAATGTGATAAACTGGCTAGCGTGCTATGAAGAAAATGAGAGTAAGATATGCCAAAACTTCTCAAACATACGCATTGGAAATTTGAATAACTAAAGATGAATGAAAGATGTGAAACAATTAGCAAGTATTTTTAAGAGTTGAAGAATTTGTGAATTCCATGAAGGGTCTGGTGAGAAGTTTGATGACTCACCTAGTTCAAGATTTTAAGATTCGGTTCTATAAATTTAATCCAAAGTCCCCATAATAGAAGAATTAAATGATCTTAAAACTTTGTCCATTGATCAACTTCTACTTAACTCTAATCAAGATATGAAAATGTGAATTAACAAAAGATAAATCCAATACTAGAAGCATCTTAAAGCACAAAAATACCCATTCAATTAGATGATATTGAGGCAAAATTTGTGAGAAGGTTAAAGAAAAGGATCGTGGAAAATATCATGGAAGTTGCCCTTCAAATGCTTTAATTCAGGTAAGATAGGTCATTTTGCATCTATGTCCCCATTTAAAAAAGCGACTTAACCTGAAGGATGAAAAGAAGTAAAAAGACAAGAAATATAATAAGAAAAGTTTGGTTGCAAATAATGACAATTCTAAGACACCGAATAGTGACTCCATCCTGAAGATAAGGCAAATAACTCTCATGCTTGTATATTAAGGAGGATTATGAATACACAGGAGGTGACATGAGTGACGAAGAAGTTGTGGTTGATTTGGAAGGAACTCATCGCTGCGAATCGGAAGAAAATTGACAAACTCGTAACTAAGAACGAAAGCAAAACAATTGTTGACACAACAGAAAGACGTGAAAAACTCCATGAAAACTTTGCTCTACCGAAAGTGGAATTAAAAGAGGCGCAGGCCAGATAGAAGTCATACTGAAACAACAATTGTCGAGAAGAAAGTCGGTTGAAGCCTTAGAAGAAGAAATAGTAAAACTAGAGAAAATGGAGAAATTCTATAAAGGATTGTATCATCAAAATCTGCCAAGTATTAAAGCCTCGTAAGAATTAACCTTATTCTAAATCGAAAGAAATTCAAAGCTGAAAGTTGATTGAGATATGAAGAAGGATCATAGCCATCATCCAAGTAACACTGCATCTATCAAGTTTGTCAAATCCTCAAACATTGACAATGGTCACTCAGAAAACAAAGGAAAACTAGCCACCAAGAAGAAATGAAAAGAAAAGCCCCATAACAGAATTTGTAGACTAGAAAGATTATTACGGATGTGTTTCCACCTCAAAGAAGACAGTTTTTCTCAAGGTACAAAGATTTTTCTATGGTTATTGTTTCCTCATTTTAATTTGGTCACAAAGCTATAAACCGTTTTTTTGAGATTTAGATATGAACAATCAAGATATTCTGTCGGTCAATTATCTTCCGCAATAAAGATTGAGACAACCAAACAAAAAAACAATCACAGATTATAAAACATGTGATAGCCGGAGAAGCCGACAATGTGTGAAACACAACAATGTGATATGTGTATAACACCAAGTTATGATCATATTCGGTTGAACTTAATGTTAAATCACATAATTTGGTCATAAAGCCGTGACCGTCGCTTAAAGGAACACATAATCGTGATTCATCTCCACTACCATCAAAATGTCAAAGTCCGAAGAAGAATTACAGGTGACTTGGTGCGACGTACTAAAGGAAAGAATCCCCTGTATATTGATCAAAGCGATGCTCCAAACATACGAGACAAAAGTAAGTTTAACTCTAAGTGATAGCAAAATCAGGGAACGTAACTTTCTTTGGAAATGATGCACCTGAAAGATAAAAGGTAAAGGAATTGTAAATTTGTGTAACGGTGAAAAGCTTTCCAAGATGTTATCAGAGAAGACGAAACATAATCGCTGAAATGTCACCAGTCCGTGGACCTATATGTGAAGTTAATAATTTAAAGACTATAGACCAAAACCGGATTCAGTCACTTAGTTGCAAGCATAAGAACGTAAACAATGTCTAGGTTCTAAAAGAAGAAGAAGAATGCCACTTGCTAAATATGACGTAAAGTTGGATGTAGAATAGAGACTTTGGTTTCATCTAAATTTCTTTATCACAATCAAACTCAAACAAGAAAGATCTTCCGAAGATATCAAAGCCATATGACTCCCTCTGTAAATCATGTCGATAGGAGCTTTAATGACTCAAAATTCCAAAACTTCTCAATGTAAAAACCCTCTCAGTTAGTACATATGGATCTTTTGTGGTCCATCAAGGAAAGAAAGGACAGGAAAAGAAATCACTTTATGTTGATTATTGATGACTCATTCTAGATCAATCTTAGCTGTCTTAAAAGAAAATCCAAGCATTTTATGAAAATTCAGCATTTAAGGCCCACCCAGAATCAAACATGAAAAGATTAAAGGCAGTAAGGTCCGAGAGAGTTCAGCCTGTGGAACTTTAAAGAGTTTTGTGATAAGCATGGATCAAAAGAGAGTACACAATTCCAAGGACTCACAACAATGGAGTTGTCGAGGAGGCGAATAGGTCATATAACAAACAAGATCAATTGATGAATGAGAGTGAACATAATTTCAAACATATTGGTGAAAGCAATCCATACAGCTTGTTCACATCCTTAATCAAAGCTCATCCGACCACGTTGACAAGACCCTTTATGAACTTGGTTTGAAGATTCGGCCAAAGTTTGAGTAAACGTTATATCAAGAACAATTATGAAAATACTGGCAAATATGATGACAGAGCAGATGAAGGTTTTTTCTTAGGGTATGTTACAAATATTAAAGGATACAGATTCTACAATAAAAGATTGCTCAAACTAGTTGATTGTATAGATGATACATTGATGAAGAACCAAATTTAAATGTAAGCATATTGTCCAAGAAAAGAAGATACGCTTTGAAGATGAAGACGAACGATCCACAGACTGTGAAGAGGAAGAGTCCGATCAGATGAAGATACAAATATTCAAACCGACACAAATAAGCAGAAAGAAGGAAAATCACCGTAATTATTAGAAAGAATCATCCTAAAATCAGATAATTGGGATATAAATGAAGGAGTTCGGACAAGAAGGGAAATTACGATTAAAGACTGCAATAATCTCATGTTGCTTTTATCTATGACTGAACTTCGAAATTTTGAGGAAGCTAGCTAGGAAGATAACCGGATTAGAGCAATGAATGAAGAGCTTGATCGATTGAGAAAAACAATACTTAGGAGCTTGTCCCAGACCCTAAGATAAGAATGTAATAGGTCTCCAAATGGGTGTTCACGAATAAAATGAAATGAAAAAGGACAAGTTGTTAAATAAATCCAGATTATCAGGAAGGGATATGCACAGTTCAAGGTCGACTTTGATGAAACTTTGCACCGGCAAGATTGGAAGCATTCTAATATTTTTTTTGCTTATTCATGTCATAAGAACTTCAAAGTTTATCGATGGATGTTAAGTCAAGATTTATTAATGGAGATCTAGAAGGCGAAGAAGTATATGATAAACCCAAGGATTCTCAATGACAGATAATCCTAATTATGTTTGAAGTCAAGAAGGCTTTATATGGACTAAGACAAGCACCACGAGCTTGGTATTATAGACTGACAAATTTCTACAAGAAAGGGTTCAAGAAAGGTACCATGGACAATAATCTTTACAAGAAGTCCAATATATGATGATTTACTAGTTGTTTGGTTTATGTAGACGATATTATCTTTCACTGCATTCAATGAATCATTCGGTCTAAAGGTTTTCTAATTCTATGCAAGCATAATTTGAAATTTCCATGATAGGAGAACTCTCATATTTTCTTGGCCTACAAGTAAAACAACAAAGCCTGCGCACTTTTATTTCTCAAGGAAAACATTTGAAAGAGATGTTGAAAAAAATTTCAGATGGAAGATTCCTCTGCGGCGAAGGCACACCTATGGTGGTTGGTTGTGTTGGAGTAAAAGATGATATCTCACCGATGTTGATCAAAGGACATCGCTCTATAATAGGCCTTTCCTGCATATCACGGAAGATCAGCCCCATATAATGCAAGTCGTTGGAATGGTAGGTTCGCCACCGCTTCCTAAACAAAGTCATTTGGTAGTTGTCAAAAGGATATTTACATACTTGAAGGGAAACAATATTCTATGTCCGTGGTATCCTAGTAATCGTAATTTCCATTAACCGCTTATTCGATGCGCATCATTAACGTGTTGGAGAGAAAAGCACAAGTGGAGGAGCATTCTTCTCTGTTGACCTATTGAAGGTATGGCTTAGTAAAAGCAATGATCCATTTCATTATCCACCATTAAAGGTATCACATTGTTGCCGCTACTTGTCAGAATAATAAAATCTTATGGATGATACAAACTCTGCGTGACTCAAGGTAACTACACTAATCCTATTCCAATTCATTGCGATAACACCAGTTATTAGTGTTTCCAAGAATCCCTCGTTCTTCATTCCAAGACTAAGCATTAATTCCAATAAAGTACCATTTTCTCAGAGAACAAGTTACAAACGTAATTGTTCAAATTTTAACTATACCTTCCAAAGAATCGCATGTATCATATCTTTACTAAGCCATTAGAAATGATCTTTTTTGGATATCTTCGTAAAAAATTGAGGGTTATAATTTCTCGTGTCTAATCTGCTCACCTAGTCGTGGGGAGTACTTATTGAATATCCGGTGTATTTCCAAAATGCTTATAATCGACAGGGGGAGTATTTTCTACAACAAGATAGAAGATGCTCTTCTTTGACATCATGTCAAAGGGGGAGAAAAGAGTTCGGAGGAGAGTCGAAAACCATCGATGGTGTTTGCATTGCCATCAATGCCAAAGGGTAGATTGTTGCGGGCATTTAACAGACAAATGAATGGCATAAGTACGTGAAGAAATGTAACAGACGGGCATAAGTAAAGATGGCATGAGTACAGAAGAATGTACGAGATTGTTGGCATGTTTGACAGCGTGATACTTGTCATTGGATATGCGGCTTAGTGATGATGGTTTGAGTACGTTAAATGATGATCGAAGGCAAAGGATAATCGGGAAGAGCAACAATCGCGGTTCGCGATCTCTTCCCAATTCCTCGGCGGTCAGCCGATTCCGTAATAAGAGCATGTCAAGAGGTAGGCCCGCAAGGTTGATAGAAGCATTTCGCTGGATCCTCTAAATTCCGATAGAACGAGGGTCGCCGATCTAAATGTAGACAAGAAGAGCGAGTTGAAGAGAAGGATAGATCTCAAACATTAGATCCACGCCAGGACTGACCATCGTTGATCAAGGAGAATCTCGCATTTTTAAAGTATACCGCGAGAAGGGTGTACAAAAATTCAAAGAAGGAGGATCGGCCCATTTAATGTAGGAAACGGGGATAGATCGCCATTTCACCGACCGAGAGTCAAAGGAACAAGGTTCCTTAATTTCTCGAAATCGCGAGCGCTTAAATCGCGATTTAATCTCGAAATGCCGGATTAAGGCTTTCGCTGAATCGACCGCTGATTCCGCACCATGCCTGAAGTGCTCGGGATCGAGTTGATGTCATAATATCATCCTGTTGAACTCCGATTTCGGCTGATATGCAAACGCTGACTTAATCGCACCGCTGAATCAAGATCGACCGATCTGGCGATCTAACTCCATTTCGGAGTCTCGCGAATCGTGACATGGAGAGACAAGAAAACAATGCAAATATAACGTCAACCCGATATGCTTAATCACATTCAATTGCGCAAATGCTGAATCAAGATCGATCCGAATTATTGATCCAACTCCATATCTGGAAGCTCGCAAATCGTGACATGGAGAGGGAAAGGAACAATGCAACAAGAATTCAGAAATCGCGATATGCTTAAATCAGCGATTTAATCTGTCATTGAATCAAGATTGAATCCGGACCATTGAATCCAAGTCCATTTCAGGAATTCGAGGATCGAGTGTTGGAGATGTCAATGAATATTAACATCAAGAATCGGAGATCGCGATATGCTAAATCGCGACGTAATTGCAACCATCAAATCAATATGTGATCTGCACTGCTGATAATGACTCCATTACTGAAGTTTCGTGGATCGGGAATTTTAAGTGACAAAAACACCGAACGCCAAGAGTGTCGATATCATGAGTGTGTGAAATCTCGACCGGACCAACCGTTTATCAAGATGTAGATCCAACCGCTGATCCGACTTTTTACTGAAATTGCGGACGGATTGTGGCGACAAGAACATTGAACATCGTGAATGTCGAAATCGCTGATATGCTTAAATCGCGGAATGATCCCCAACCTACGTGACGGCGTTGATCGGAGGGTTACCGTTTCTCTCACGCTTAACTCCTCGCTTCGAATCAGCATAAACGGACTCATACCGTCGAATAGTTGGAGCGCTTCGCCAAGTGGTAGACACGGTCTTCCTTTTGCCTAAGAGATGGGAAGTTGGAACCGTGGAAGGGTGTATAAAAGAAAAATGAGACAGACAACATGGAGGTTATTGGTTCTAGATGAGAAATGAATAAACTCGTAAGAAAGGGAAAATGAGAGGCGGAGAGTGAGATGGAGGAATATGCACGCAGGAGATGAAACTCAGGGAAGAGTAACCGATGATGAAGAAAACTTGAAGCAAAGAAGAATAACAGAAAAAGTTGATGCAGAGCGCACTGCTGGAACGTATTTAGGGAAGAAATGACCAGCACGCTTAGAAGAAGACCAGTTTTACATAATAAAGAAAGATTGGTAAGAATTGATTTATCTCTGCAGCTGAATGTTTATTTGTTCATTTATGTTCTAGGAAGGTTGGGAGGTGCTCGAGAGGACCTGTCCTCAAAGGTTCAAGTGAGTAGCTTGAACACGTGAAGTTGTAGCTTCCATCCGTCAGTGTTCTTAGAAACTGTGGTGGCGTGGTGGTGCAAGGGAGAACAAGTGTTCTTCACATATGTGATTGGTGCCTGTGTGAATCGAAGTTGGTGCTTCCATCCGGCTTGAAGCCGGAACATTATGGAGTTGGCTTTCCCTTCTAAGCAGCAAAGAAACCAGAGTTGGTGCTCTCAAACAAGCAGCCTTTGTAAAACGAGTGGGTAGCAACTTCACATTGAGTTGGTGCTCAATTATAGAGGATGTAACTTAAAAAGATCAGCCTATCATCGGGCTAAGAAGAAGAAGTGGTTTTCCCTTTATGGGTTTCCTGAAAATCTGACCGTGTTGCTACCTTATGTGTGACTGATGTTCTTTAATTTTAATGGCCCATATGTTGTATATTGTTGATGATCACTTGAAGAAAGATTAATAATGTTTTAATAGACTTAAAATTGTTTAAGCTCAATTACAACTGATTCACCCCCCCTCTCAGTTGTTTTAGTAATTTCAACACTTGGCACTTCTCCTCTTCCACTTGGTGCGTCCCTCTCCCACACATGGTGTCCCCTCCTTCATTGGGAACTTCACCCATTTGCTATTTAAACAAGCATTCTCTCCTATTGTGAGTTAGTTGGAGCTTGGGTTGAGATGCTTACTATTGTAACACTTTTCATATTTGAATAAAAATACTTTGGAGGTCAAGAAGGTGTGCTATGCATGCGTGTGGATACTTGATGTCAATTTATGCTTAATCTATGAGGTAATATTGGTCTAAATTTTTCTTTGGATTTGTTATCTTGGCCTTTGAAGGGATGCTATCATCTTGTAGGATAGGATTTATCTAGCTTGTTGTTAATCCTATTGCTCATTTATATTTAGAGATTTTGATATGTATGTGTGTTTTGGTTAACTAACATACTCTTCAAGTTTCTTGTTTAGGTGACACCATTTTGTTAACAAGTTTATTTGCAAAGATTTTAAGGCTTACAGGTTCTCATAGCTTGGAGTGGTGATGAAGCTTGCTTGTTTACCCACAACTTCAAGGATCTAAAGACTCAATCCCTCCTTAGCTCATCTAAAGATTCCATTGCCCAAGGGTTCCAAGGCTACAATTTTCTCTCGTCACTCTTTCTCAAAGAAATTTAAAATCTTTTGGGTTACTAGTTGCTTACTTTATCTTAGATACATTTCAGATTTCAGATTTCAAATCTTTCTTATCTAAGTTAGTAAGTTGGTTTAAAGGATTAGATCTAGAGTTCATGTTTCAATTTGTCATCTTAAACTAGATCTAGCTCAAGAAAAGTCAATTTTTGCAAGCAAATTACTTCTAAATTTTAAAAGGCTAAAAATTGATTTGTTTTAAAAGATCTTTTAAATTCATATTTGGCAATTAGAGTGCCTTTATATTGCTGTTTTAAAACAGCAGAAAAAGATCCTAAGGAGACGAGCTCTTTAGCTTGCTTTTCTTAGTTCATTTTTCGCTAATTTTGTAAATTTTACTTAGTCAAATTTTGGAGCTTTCCTACTAATAACCCAAGACACTTCCAAAGTGTTTTTGGGCATCTTTTGTTGTTGTTTGTTCGCTGTTTTGTGCAAGTTAACAAACAGACAAGAGGAAATTATGTCCGTTTTGGGCGGATTAGGAGCATCTAGGACCCCCGGGAGCACCCCTTTACTTAATAAACATTTGTAAAACATTGTAAAGGCTTGTGACCCCCCTAATGAATGGTCACAAGTCACTTCCTTAAATTTTCATGCAAGTTCATTAATAAAATCACTGGGGATACAAGCTCTCGCTTTTCATCCCCCCTGAGGGAACGGTGTTTTCGGTGGTGGTGTCAATTTTTTGCAATCTTAGCTTAGATTTGATTTTCATAACTAAAGATAAGCTAAAGTAATCATTTAATTCATCACAAAGCACTGCAAATCAATCTAGATTAGATTTCCTTTTGCAAATTAGAACACTAATTGCTAGATTAGCTTTACTTTTCTTGCAATTTCAAGTTGGAAATAAACCATCCCCTTAGCTCCTCGAAAGAGGCCTGGTCAGTGTGGATTAGTAATTAGTCTCACATTTCATTTCAGTATTTATTTCAAGTTTAAAATAAACAAATTCCCCTCAGCTCTCAGTGCGGTTCCTGAGCCTTCCAGTTGCGAGCTAGTCTCGATCTGCTGGAAGTAAGTTTCATACAC
>SNQJ01S0146089.1:0-23978 GCA_010110895.2 Picea sitchensis
GAAACAACATGATGTATACTATCCATCCATGGGTGTTGTATCTACATGTGCATTTTCCTTCATGTCCAAATACCTTCATCAATCTTGCAGTCCAAAACCCATGACTAGGGTTGACATCAATGACAACAACCAATCTTCCAACAGAAACTGGTGTTAGCATGCGCATGTGTGAGATAAATATTAGAGAAACTGAAACTTGCATGCATCCGAAAATAAAGATCTAATCTAAGCCACCACGGGCTCTAAGCTAGCATATGCTAAGTGTGAGATCTACTCTAGATTATTTTAGCTTTAAGCATGCATGTAGAAATCACTACTAGTCTAGCTAAACTAAGCAAGGAAAGACAGAAAAGAAAACTAATTTAAACTTGCAAAGTAAAGGTTGAAGGAAAGGAAAACAAACCGCTTGGGTACAACTCCTTTGGGCTTGCGTTTACAGTATTTTAGAGGGCAGAGAAAGAAGAGAAATTGTTACCACAATGAGAGGAGTTGTTTGAGGGTGTGTTGTGCATGAAATTGGACAACATGCCCTCTTGTCCTAGCGAAAATCTGCAAAAATCAGCAAGCTATTGCTTGCTAATTTGAGCTGCAACACATTCAACAAAGTTATGAAATTTTTGTTTTTAAGCAGAAATTTCATGCATACAAAAACCATAAAATTGTACTGATTAAGTGACCAATCTAAGCATGTTATATACCCAAAACTGAACGTGAAAGAATGAGAAAGAAGGACAGAAAATGCTAGTGAAGTGTAAGCGAAGATGAGGGTAGATTCGTCCTTGAAGCTATCCCAACAACTTCATAGAGGTGATCTGCAAAACTTAAACCAAAAGTGAGATGGGACAATAGATAATATCTTGCATGCATAGACAATACAACATAGTTTCTATTATATAAGCATGCACAAAATATATAGATGGGCAACTACACTATTGCCTCACCTAGCTTAGTAAACTAATTTACTTGAGCAACTATTGACCAAAAACACATACAAATTCAGAATGATATCACCTCACAATAAGTGGCACATCTAGACTAATCTTGAACACCACAGTTTCCTCCAAAGCAGTTTCTGTATTATTAAATGGGAAGAGGTTGTAGCATCAATGCTGCTACAAGCTCTTCAAGAGCCAAGACTAGTGAAGCAATGTGAAAGAAATGAGAGAGAGAGAGAGAGGGATGGGAAGAATTCGGTAGCATAACAATATTGTGAAGAATGATGACAAATGAGGGAGTGAGGGGTCTCTTAAATAGCCTTGAGGGACCAAGAGACCCCCCTTGGATCTTTGACAAGTGTCAAACATCCAAGGGGAAAGAACTCAAGCTAAAGAAGGCAAGAACTTTTAGGTTAAGGCGATTTTGGTATGTGGGAGGAGAAGTGTGGAGAGAGGGGAGGCGTATTGGCCAAGAAAGGAGGCCCACGCATGCTTTAAGAGTGAGTTGTTTCTTTCAAGAAATATGTTTCCATCTTTCACATGGGACCTTTCCCTTTCATTCAAGAGAGAAAGCGTTAGTTAAAAGAGGCAATGCGTGAGCTTTAAAGTGAGTGTGGGGACGTGTGGGTAGAGTGTGCTAAACACACTCCCCATTGGCACGTGAATGGGTAAGGAGAGGGCCCACGACTCACTCAAAAAGGATCTTTCTAATTTATGCGGGAGAAAACGTGGATCCAAAGAGAAGGACGTGTGAGTTAGAGAGGGACGCGTGAGGAATGAGGGGAAAGCGTGAGGAAGTGTGAGGAGGAGTGTGTAGAGCACACTCCTCACTTGGACGTGGATGGGTAAGAGGGTCGTAAGTAAGAGAGGAGGGACCCACACCTCACTATTAAGTGAGTTTCCCACTTCACGTGGAGAGAGTGACGCAATTTAAAGGGGGACGTGAGTTTCAAAGGGGGTACACGTGAGTTAAGGTGAGTAGAAGAGTGTGTGTGGGACACACTCCCAATGGGGAGGTGGATGGGTAGAGGGAGCGCGTACCTCATGAGGAGGGGCCCTCAATCCATAATTAAAAGAAACTCCAAATAAATTTAAAGAGTGGGGATGCATTCCTCACGAGGTACGTAGCCTTTAAGTGAAAAAATAAAAGGTGAGTTAAAAAGTGGGTTTAAGGGGTAGGTAAAGGTTGTGGGTAGATTAGGTGGTCTCTCTTAACACTATTTCACTTTACTTCACCCTATTTCACTCATTATTACAAAATTGGCATTTGCCAATGTCCTGGGTTTGGCAATTAAAATCGTCGTTTTCCAAAAAAACTCCCAAGTGGACAAAAAACCTAGCAAAACTTGTCCGATTGAGTTGAAACTTGGTCCACGGGTTTAGGGGGTCTCTTTATCTTTCTTTTGAGTACAAATACCCCTATCAAAAATCCCGGGACCTAAGTTTTACATTAATTACCCAGAATTAATTAATTAATTCTGAACCTTAAAAAAAACCTGGCTATACTTGACGGAATTTCGCGTGTTGTCTTACATGGTCATTTACAACATTCCTAAACACTAGCTACCTATGAATGACTTCATTAGAACGCCTTTCACCACTTTGGAGGATTTATTGGGTGGGAGTGAAAAACTCAAGGGAGATTAACCCAGCTGGTTAGGCCACATTAACCTCCTGAGGATAAAAAACACTCAGTGAAAGGAACTCTCCTAATGAAGAAACCCTAAGGCAACTGACCTAACAGGATCCATGTAGACCTATTACATTATAAACCCGCGCAGGGGTGCGGTAATCCCGCTTACAAAACTGTGTGCTGGAGCAAAAAATTGCCCAATAGAACCAATTAGTCTTTGACATGTTTGCATCTGTTGATGCATATCTTCATGGTACATGGAGTTGACCCCCTAGTTGAAGAGGCAAACAACAAGGGGCACATAGGTTCATGATAGGCTCATTCACTCATTTGTTCACTTGGAGAGTTTGAGAGAGAGCATTGAGAAGAGAATGGAGGCATTTGTTGAGGGAAGCTTGGGCGCCTACTTTCATGGAGGGCTCATGGAGGCTTTGACCCTCATTTATTTGTGGTGAGTGCTTTTGCTTTGAGGAGGGTACACTTTTGGAGGAGGGCGCAAGCTTAACATGTACTAGCATTACTTGGACGATTGCAGATTTGACAGATTCAGTGTGGAGGTAGCATACAACAACTTGTCTGTATGCAAGGGCTTCTTCATCGATCAAAGGTGCTTCAGTTCAGTGGGATAGGCAACAAAGGGAGAGGGCGCACTTGCTTGGGTGCATTTCTTCTTGGAACCTTTGGCAAGGCTTGAGAGGACCTTGTTACTTGTACAGGTTCCATTGTATTTGCTTACTTCTTGTATCCCATGCTTTAGACATCACTTATATACACTTTCATTCTAAACTGGTTTTCCTCGGGGGGGTTTTATCCTGGGTCATGTTGACCAAAAATACATGTGTTCATTTTTCACGTATGCTTAGTGTTTAAATCAGCAGTAGGAACTTGTTAAGAACCTAGAGGAGTGCTATATGTTTTGAGGTTTGCATGTGCTAACACTTGGTTACTAAAACTACTTGCAAGGGCACCTTAAAAGAGCATATAACCATCAGTTGAGGGCAGAGTTCTTGGCAGAAGTAAACAGACCTGCTTGCTGTCCTAAAATGAAGAAAAGGACAGATTTGCATAACCGAAACTAGAGCCCAACAAGAGGTCATAAGACATGCCTGTTGGGCCTACATGGTATCAGAGCCATGGTGGCCAAGTTTTGTTGATTTGTAGAGCATACAGTGGACAGTTTTGTGGGACTGTTTTGGACAGTTTGGACAGCCTCTTTTCACACCTGTGTTGACAGAAGTGAGGCTGTACTCTTTTGCAGTTTTAGCATCAGTTTGAGTTTCAGTGGACAACCATGTCGGTGTCTTAGATGAGGGCAGAGGATAGGCTAGCTGGAGCTAGCAACTGGTCCCCTTGGAAGACCATGATCATATTTGTCTTGGAGGATCTTGAACTATGGGATATAATTCAAGCTCCAGTGGCTCTTCTTCTTGTCACTACTCCCTAGCTGGTAGTAGAGTTCAGGAAGAGAAACACCAAGGCAAAGAAGACTATTTGTGATGCGGTGAGAGACCATGTCATATCCCATTTGACTAGGAAGGACTATGCCTTTGAGATGTAGGCCTCATTGTGCAAGCTTTGCCAGAGTCCCAATCAGAACCGGAAGATGGTTCTGGAAGAGAAGCTCAGGGGCATTCAGATGCTCAAGTTAGAGTCGGTGACATCATACCTTGGCACATTTACATAGATTCAAGATGAGTTGGCAATAGTCGAAGAGATTGTGGATCCAAAATTTTTGGTGAGGACAACTTTAAACAACTTTTCCAAACCTTGGGGTTCATTTGTGCAAGGCATTGTGGCCAGGGAGGTCATGCCCATTATCCCCTAGCCTAGGGATAACTAAGGAGATTATGTCTCGAGGCCCACAGGTTCTAGACATGGAGTACCGAGAGCCATATTGACTTGAGCCTGGCCCTGGAGGCCCCATCTTTCTTCTTCATCGCCTCCACCTTGTTAGCAGCAGCAGCATCCATCCCATCGGCCTAGTCCTTCAACAGTAGTGGGTCTTTGAGCACTTGTCTATGAAAAGGGGGTTTTATGCATATGTTTAAATAACTTGATTATTAGATGTGATTGACATTGCTATGATCCCTGTGACTTATGAGCCCATGGAGGGCGTACTTCTTGTTGTTGTAGGGCCATACCCGATGGATAGGTACACATGGGGAGATGATTAGTTCGGACCTCCATAGGGATAAAAGCCCGCTAGATGGATGATGAGACCCTAGCCGGGGGCAGAGATAGGTCAGAGGTTTGCACCAGAGAGAGAGGAGGATGTTCCACCAGAGATAGCTTGGCAGGCCTGGACCCAGGGGGGTCTTGCCCTTCTCACTATGATGTAGGCCTTGAAAGGCCCATGACGTCACCCAGTGTTTTGGACACTTTGGAGGCAGTTGTGTGCCAAGTGGCACATGTGGTTTGATCCAGAGGCCTTAGAAGGTCTAACGTTTTGCTCTTGGAGGCCAACGTTGCCCTAAAAAGGCCTAACGTCACCTTAAAAGGGCATGACGTCACCTTTTCTGCTTGATTTAGGGTCTTATTATGTCATTTAATGTAAAAACTGGATATTACATGTAAACTAGCCATGTCGGCCTTTTTGACCTAATTTTGGTCATTGTGACTGTATAAATAAGGGATTTTCCCTTGTATTTTTTTATCATCTTTCACTCACACAAGTGTGAGGTCTGAAATTTGCACCCTATTTGGGGTTACATGACTGAAATTTAGTGCACACTTCTTGAAGGAGGCTTGTTTTGGACTATTTTGGCAATTTTCTTGGTGGAAGTGTTCAACTAGAGTATTTTCTAGATGATGAGGAGGGCAGGATGTGGGAGGATATGTTGTCCCCTCGTTGGTGGCCTTGTTTCGCCTCTGCACCCCACACACCACACTCGCTTCCTCACCCCACTCTACCTTTGACTCTACACTCCACACTTCCACACTCCACTCTAACTCCGCACTCTAGACTAGTGATGTAGAATGCATTAAACCACGAAGGCTCCAACAGTTAATCTTTGACTTTGTGGACTATTAAGTGAGATCAATTGCCTAACATGAATCTCTTATTTGGCCTTGGTCATTTTTCTGTAGCCACACATGCAAACAGACTTTGAGCAAAATCTGGGAAACTAACAGAATAAGAAATCTTAGTGGTTGATGCGGGATTGCTTGATCCCCAGGGATGATCCTTCATCACAACCTATCAAGGACCATCTGAAATCTCCTCAATGGGTTGGGACCTTACAAAATCTCTTGATGGTCATAAATGCCAGAGGAGGGGCTCTTGGAATGGGAGGGTTTTGGGGTGGGAACTCCTTGAACACTCTCGACTCACTTGATGCTGCTCCTAGCAATTAGGTGTTCCATACCAACTCCCCTGCTTTGAGAAACGAGGGAAACTTGAGAATGGGTTGCGCCACTCTTGGGAGCAGTGCCCATGCTACAGAGTTGAACTTGGAATGTTTGAACATGCAAATACCGTTTTTAATTATGCAAATTTTCCTTGTATTGGTTGTTTTGTCTAGAAGAATCCATTTGTATTTTTATATATTCATCTGTGGAGGTGATATGTAGTGCAATCGAAAATGCAGGGGTATTACAAACTGAACTTCCCCTATCACAGATACCAATTGAAAACAGAGAGGAGGTTAATAAGCCTCAAGTAACACCAACTTAACTGGCTATCATTTAAAAGATGACCTGGAGTTCTGACACTGTGCATGAGACCAAAATATATAAAAGTTTTATTACCAATCTTATTGGTTGATACATATTACAGACATAGAGAACCTTGACCATATGAAATGATATTACCCGAAAAACAGATAAGCCCTTAAACTTGAATACTTAGCTTATCTGGATGAGGGTGGTTTCTCTGACTGACCTTGACGATATGGTTTTTTGATCGGGTTGTTCCTCCATGCATAGAATGAAGAGTTTCCTTTGAGAAGAATCTCCAGGGGTGGACTAGATATAACATGATACTGTATCCTCCAAATTTGCTAGGTTGCACTGGATTTTCTAATCTTTGGACAGTTAATTCCCTGGTCTGTCGAAATCCTGTGAAACTTGTTGTTGATGACCAGGGTCTCATTCTTGACTTTGGACTCCAGCTGCAGTATTCTCTTACTCGTATCATCAGAATTCTCCTTTACAAGTTTTCCAAGAGCTCCATCTTTAGGTCCAGGTTTTGCAAGACTAACATTGTTTGATGCATCTTGTTCCTCATCGTTGCTAGACTGCCTTCAATAGCATCTTTGTCTTCCCTTGAAAGGCATTCTATTGCTTCTAACTTGTGGCTGACGTCTCCCCTCATAACTCTGTTTCCTCCTTCAGCCGATTGAGTGGAATTACTGGTGGGTTTTGCCTTCTTCCCCTCCTACCCTGAATTTACACCACCATGGTTCTCCTCACAACAGGATTTGGGACAGATAGAAATCCATCAAGATGCTCAAGGGGAATGCCTGCATTTGGGAGGATGATAAGTTGGTTTGTTGTGCGCCAGCCTGGGCAATGAATGAGGTATGATGTGAAGACGTGAGATGGCAGGATGATCCATACTTCGAAGATGACTCCTGCCATTTAATATGCAATAACTGCTGTACATTAATGATACATGGCATTCCATTCCTAAGGTTGGGAAGGGGAAGCGGTAATTGTTGGGTGGTAGGGGTCCATGGGATTAAGCTAGGGGGTTAGGATTTGAAATAACTCAGCCTCCCACCCTTTTGATTCTCTTAGGTCGTTACATATTTCCATCATCCATGTGCTCCAAGTCCTACATATTTCTATCAAGTGCTCCATTGGTGAGCTGGTCAGGCAACTTGTTGGCTGGTATTCTGACTCGACCATAAGCAAGATTTCTACTAGCTATTTCCTATATTACCCACATTAAGTTTTATCTTGGAGAAACCAAGAACTTTCTCTTGCTTTGTTTAGTAGCAGGTCTGTAATTAGTTTTGAATCACCTTCAATTTTGATACTCTGGATTCCATGGTTAAGACACAGTTTGATACCTTCAACAAGAGCCTCTATCTCAGCTTGATGGTTTGTGTCTTTTCCTAGGAACCTGAAATATATCCCTAAGATTATATCCTCCCTATCTCTGAGCACCCCTCTAGCACCTATAGGTCCAGGGTTACCTCTAGCTGCACCATCAAAGTTTAATTAGCTTTGGGTGGTGTCCAAGTCATCTGGGGTCTTTGCCAACTGTCCTTCAACAGAGTGTCCTTATATTGATTGGGACCTCCAAAAGTTTTGATATGTTTTACCATATTACAATTTTTTTATCATGATCTGCATATTCTGATCAGAAAAATCCCAAGGACCAAAATTTCTCCAGCAAGGAGTTTGTGTCAAATGGTATCTCATTTGTCTTTTTCAAGGAAATGTTATTTAGGGATTTGAATCCTTGACTTCATGGTTTGGAACCATGAGCTCTGATCCACTGAGCTACCAACCCTATCGAATTAGATAAAAACCAATCTGGCGAATCGTATTGTTCATTTCATTCAAAATTGTTTCTTTTCTTCTCTTTATTTTTTCTGACCTGCCTGGCCTGGCCACTGGCCAGGCCAAGAAAAGAAAAGAATCATTCATGCAGCGCTTTACCTAATTTGAGAGCTAAAATACTTGTTGTAAAAGCAAGAAAAAAAGCTATCAAAAATTGAACTGAAATGGATTCAATGTTCCGCCTCAATCCAAACAAGTGGAGTGGAACTTATTAGATTGTATTTTTGATAGGGCTGATATAAATTCTATGATGCATCCTACTCATTCAATCTGTTTTGTTTTATCTGTTCCAGTGTGGAGGGCAGAATAGGTTTTCGACAGCTGCAGTTTTTGTCAAGCGCTTGCATGAGCTTGCTTCTGCAGGTAACACATATCTTTCATGTGAAATTACGAATGTTTTTGGGTGCCAGATTAGAAACATGGTTCTTTAAATCACTAGTTTGACAATATATGGCAGAGTCTAGAACATGTTGGTGTATTGCACGATACAACTGTTACTGGTCTTGTCTTATACACAGATGAAAATTATTTTAAAGTTTAATTGGAGGCATAAAAGCTTGTCATCTCTGTTTTATATTTAAGTTGTTTTTACCATGTCTGATGGGAGCTGCAAATGATGGACATGTTCTTTCACCAGCTCAGAAAAGATCACAAGTGGACACAATTGGAGTGCATGATGATGCAGATTTTCTTAGCTATGAAGCAACACTTCCCAAAAACTCTGCTTGTACATTGCCAAGCAGCTGGGCCATTGCAGATCCAGCTACATTTTTAATCCGTGGCAAGAATTATTTGCAAGATCGTCAAAAAGTATTATTTTTGTGAGCCTATATTCAAAATCTCGAATTACAGTTGCTAGAAATGAAGATGTCTATCTTTCCTCTATAGTTACTTCAAATCTTCTTGGCTATCTCTAAATCCAATATTAGCACCTTCGGTCTTCCACTTTGATTGCTTAAGATTTGCAAAAATTGCAGCAGCACTATGACTTGCTTTTCAACATGGAAGCTTGTTTCTTAAAATGCCTTTCTTGTGAGAATGTTAACTGTATAACTGTTGTTCAGATTAAGGCAAAGGATACCTTGATGCGTATGGTTGCAGCCGACTGGCTCAGATCTGATAAGCGAGAGGACAATCTTGCTGGTCGCCCAGAATGCTTTGTTCAGGTAGAGGTCAATTGCTGCTTAAGAGTTTATGCTCTCTAAATATTAATTGCAGGGCCTTACAATGCAAATGATTGCTTTTATCCATTGATAAAATGGACGACTTCCTTACCAATATTTTATATGGAATGAGTCGAATGACTAAATTGCTGAAGTTTCTGTTTCCTTTGCAACATCTCACAACTTCAAGCACTCGGAAAAATTGTGATATTCTAATACCCCAGTGTGAAGCTAGTCATTAGCTGCCCAAGTTGCAGAGGCTCTTATAATGTCAGTGTTCTTGTTTATTCAATGTTGCTAGTTAAATAATGCTTTCTTGAAGCTTTATTGTCCCTGCTAGGCACATAATTTTCATCAATCATGTTTTTCACGGTTGTGTAGTATTTTGTAGAGGACAAAATATTCCTTCAAAAAAATCAGAAAATACTTTCAATTTAAACAGCAATGTCTATTTATATATTTTGGTCAGAATTAATAGATTGAAAGATGATATATTTTACATAATATATTTAATATTTTAGAGAGGCAGGAACACACATCACTAACATGAAGCTTGTATATTCCTTAGGTGGCACCGCCAACTTACTAATTTAGTTTATAATCATGGCCTCCTTTTGTGCTTTTTTTTTTGTTAATTATGATCATTTAGTTCCAATAGTAAAGATTTTTGTGTATTACACTGCATTATGCTTATTTAGTATATGTTGGTTTGATATATGACACATTGACAACTTATCTCTGCTAACAGAGGAGAGCATCTCAGGGTGGCAAAGAATTGTTTTTTGTTGTAAATATCCAGGTAACTGTACCAGGCATTGCATACTTACAATCATGGTATATAGATTTTTATGAAGGAAACTATGAAGCTACCATCAAGTGCTCTTTTGCTTGCCAGGTCCCAGGTTCAACGACATACTCTCTTGCCTTATACTATATGATGGATTGTCCTATTGAAAATGTTCCTTTGCTAGAAAAGTTTGTCAAAGGAGACGATGCTTATCGCAATTCACGATTCAAGATCATTCCCCATATTGCCAAGGTAGATAAATATCTAAGGTACCTCATGTGGATTATATTAGTAAAATGTTAGAAATTTTGTTAATTGCAGTCCAGGAATTAGTATGATGGTGTTTATGTTTCTCAGGGTTCCTGGATTGTGAAGCAGAGTGTAGGCAAAACTGCATGTTTGGTGGGTCAAGCACTAGAAATCAATTATGCTAGGGGAAACAACTATCTTGAGGTAAGTTCAAAACCATTTCAAAGTACAGCATGGAAACATTAATGATCTGCATATCTTCTCAGTTCCTGATTGTGCCTGAACTTTTATTTCTTTTGTTATAGCTGGATGTTAATATTGGTTCATCTTCAGTAGCCAAGGGTGTCGTTAACCTAGTTCTTGGTTACCTGAGTAAGTTGGTTATTGAAATGGCCTTTGTGATACAGGTAAGGAAGTCGTTGTACTGCTATATCTGGAAAATATTTTACAACTGAACTTATATGAGTTTGGTTGTCATGTAATCTACACGTAAAGAGCTGACGTTGTATACTATGCTTTGTATATAGGCAAACACGGAAGATGAGCTCCCTGAGTTTCTTCTAGGGACATGCAGGCTCAATCATCTGGATGCGTCCAAATCAATTCCAGCTGACCAGAAATATTCCTAAGCTGCTTAATGTTAAGTTCCATGAAAAAGCCTCACCTGTAACCATCAGAAAATTAATTATTAGAAAATCAGCTGCATTCTAAATTTTAATATGGGGAAACAAGGCAGGAATCATTGCTAGTGTCAATTAGAAAATAAGGATATTCAAGAGTAATGAAAGATGAATTTCACATCATCTTCCAGGGTGGTTTCCAAGTAATGGCCTTCATTTGATGTTGTATATGTTATCACCAGAGCTCTTCACTAAGTTTGCAGAGATTGATGTCAAGTATACGTCATATCCATAGAACATTTTCTTTGAAAATTCTTGTAATCGCATCATATTTTTTCTATCATTGCAGTTAATAACAGCTGTCAACTAATTGCCTTAAAACATCTATAGACAATAATATGAATGACACGAAGTTCATAATTTTTTCTTGGTTATACAACAGAATCAACAACTACTGTTTGATTGAAAATTCATAAGCAGCCAGTGCATTCCTCCCAAGCCACAGTGAGTGCATGGATGTCTAATAAGCACAGAGTTACCTTTGACCCCTGAGTTTCACCAGAAGTAAATCAAAATTTTAAAAAATCAACTGCCGGCTAGAACTAAATGAGAGCTTTACTGTAAATACTTGTAAACACCAATACATAATGAAGATGGAATAAATAGAAGATGATCTTTTACCTACAACATATATCAACGTTAATCATTTAAAATTCTTAAAACGACCAGAGCTTGCCCATGTTTTAAAATTTGGTAACTTGCACATTTTAGATTTTTATTCGAATTACTTTCTTGCAATACGAGAGAGTTGATATTGTCTCAGCAACAGTTAGGAGATGTTTTGAAGTGTTTTATTTTGGGTTATGCTGAGAGCATTTAGCTTTCTTGCTGTTTAACTTCTTATTTGTCCATCTTCCTATAAAGCTTCATTAAGGGTATCTCTATCATTTCTGTTACAATCCATGTAAACGTTAATCGAAAGAAAATTATCTGTGGAGGCACAAGTAACTAATGTTGCTTTTAAAAATAGTTAATTGGACTTTCGATGAAAGAAAAGGGCCTACGTTAGAGATAGAAGGCGCCCCTCGCATGGTCTTAAATCTCCCGATTGGTTGGGGACCCTTTTGAGGACAATCAGTGATTTTTTTCTTTATCAGCAGGCCCCTCTCAGAGATACATGCCAGAGAGAGAGGGTGGTTAAGGGTAGAAAACTACTATATATATACCCTTCCACTTGTTCATAGGAGAACATTTGTTGTACACTTTGGGGGGAATTTGTGCATTAGACTGGAGAGTGACCTCTTTTAGGTGAAGTATGGAATTTATTATTGTATTTTAGGCTAATTTTCATACATGCATGGTGAATTTGTCACAGAGGAGTAGCAACTCCCATCTTTTGCATTGTGGCCTGCATATGTGAGTCACAAATGAACCTTTAATGAGCGTGGCACCAAATTGAAGGGTGTTGCTTGGTATGTGATAAGGGCAGTCTGCATTTAGTGCCAAAAAGTACAGTGTTTATACAACTACGACATGCATTTGTGCAATTTCAACTCGTAATGGAATTTGGATTGTGGCTTGTTGGGAACAGAAACACGAGAATTTCTACATAGCTACTTTATTTCAAGTGTATAAACTTGTCTGGTGGGAGGACTTGGACTATGTTGATAAAGATGCAATACCCACTTTCAGTTGTTCAGTTTTTGGACATTTATTTTTATATAAGTATGTATTCCTCTACGACGTGAATTCAACAGAGTTTAGTGGGAAAATTATATCTTGTTTTCTTGTGCTTGTGTACTCCGGAATACAAATATGGTCTGAGAGCCACAAGAATTTTTGAGATCCTGAGGAATGGGGGCTGAAGGTGTAGGTTGTAGTTCGAAAGTGGAGAGTATCTAATACTCCATTTTTTCAAACGAAAAAATGTTGGAAAAGAGTGGGAGACACTGTGAGAGCCACCAGCTGAAGGAGAGACAGTTAAAGAGGTCATCGGCGAGTTGAGAGAAAGCATTGGCTTCTGAGGAAATAATTTTTTAAGATTTAGACGCTATTGTAGCAGGATACCCAGGTTCGAATCACTGGCTCAAGAAAACGTCTGTCAAGAATAGAGACACAACAAAAACCGTCGTCTCAGAAAAGATGTTCAACAAATTAAAAAAAGAGAGATGCCTATCAAAAGGAAAGAAAGAAGGGCAGTTCAAAATGCTCTCAAAATATTGCCGCTCATAGAGAGATCAAGTGAAAACCAACCACAGAATTGAGGAAAACAGTCATTGCTGGCCAAAGTTGGGAAATCCCTGTGGTCAAACTTCAAAGAGGTAAGGGGAAATTTTCTGAGACTTAAATGTCTCGTCAAAGTTGGAATATGTTGTATTTTTAATTGGGTCATTTTATTTTCCTGAGGTTGATTGGGAGTATGTTGAGCAGAGTTTTGCAGGGGTTCGAAGGGTCACTTCAATTTTTCAGGTGAAGGGTACTTGGAGTTTTTCAAGGTAAAGTTTCTGTGGTAAGTGAAAATATTATTTTTAAAGACTGGAAGTGGTCAAGTATGATTTTTGACACACAAACTTAATGGCAAGAATTTTGTTCTGTGAATTTTGGTGGTCATGGAATTATGAAATATTGTTTGTAGAAAATAATTAAAACCCAAAGATTTGATATTAAAAGAATGTGAAGATGAGTTAGAGTTGTTATTCTCTTGGTTTTTTAGGCTTTTCAGCTTCTGGACATCATTAAAATCAATCAAAGCAGGAATTAAAAAACGGGACCAAGGGACTATATTCAGGAAATCCGTTGAATAATTTAAGGATAGTTGAAGGTGGATCAATTGCATATAACCTTACAAAACGTGAATATTTTAATGAATTGCATTTGGTGATAATATTGGAAAAAATTCAGAATGCTATTGAGTTTAACACTTTGTTTGAATCTTTGAAGTATTGGTT
This sequence comes from Picea sitchensis, assembly GCA_010110895.2. Lineage (NCBI taxonomy): Eukaryota > Viridiplantae > Streptophyta > Pinopsida > Pinales > Pinaceae > Picea > Picea sitchensis. The sequence continues at coordinate 13,844 of SNQJ01S0146089.1, forward strand.
AGACTCGGAGGAGTTTATCATTTAGAGTTAAACAGTTGTCATTTTGCTGTAAGAATAGAGCTAAAATCTCTACAATAATATATAAAATTTGAGCATAATTTTGTAGCGAAGTAAAAGGGAAAACACAATCTTGGTTAATTAGGAGATTTATAAAAAAAAATGAAGATAAGTTTGTAGCAAAGGAAAAAAAGGAAAAGACAGCCTTGGCTAATTAGGAGAGGTGAGAATCAAAGACAAGGTAATGTAAGCCATGAAGACTCAAAAGAAGATTTAATACTAGTTCGAGTGAAAGCAAATTTGGCACTATATTGAACATATTAAGAGAAATTGTGTGTATATTAACGCATTTTGGCATACTTTTTAGGTCATTTTCGCACATATTTTGAGCATTGCACATAAATTTGCAAAAATCAATCAAAGGAAAAGACATTAAATAACGTAAGTATTGAAATTTTGTTGGAGATAGTACCTGAACAAGAGAAACAAATGCTAGGGGATGCCATTGTGCTTGTTGCCTACAAAGACCAAGATGCCACATCTATTAAACACAAATTCAATTTGTGATAATGTATGGATTCACATTCAAAGAATTGAATTGGCCTATGACATGTACGATAATTAAAGATATTGTATAAGTCGACAAGACACATAAGGGCGTGTACATAAAATATTAAGTTTTGTTGGTTAACATTGAAAGGAAATGAGTGTTACATGGGAACACATTCTCGAGGGTAGGGGACATGCTCCCCATGCTCCTAGGACGTTGGTACTTCAAGGGGGATGTTTCCTCACATCCCCTTTTGAGGGGGATTCAAGGAAATATAATGGGGAACACCCCCCTCAAAAAATGAGCCATCCTTCTTTTACTAAAGTCCATGGTTATGAACCCCCTCTATTTGGTAATTAATGGTAATATTAAATTCTTAAAGTAAAAGTTGATATTCTCATTTATCTTTCATTTTCTATCATTTTAATTAAATTTGTAACATTACCAGTAATTGTTCCAAGATGTTTGAGAGTGGTTCCAACCTCATTGTACTTCATATGGAGAAAGTAGAATCTCATATCCCATTCAAAATTCAACAAACTTAATAGTTTCCAAGATTTCAAGATTGGTAGGATTCCAGTGTTCATCGATAGCACCAAGCCCTTTATGCACCTCGATGTTGGTGGTGTTGATTGTTGAACACCCTTATCATGATTTTATCAAAAAAATGTACCATTCACTCAAGCCAAAATCATTCATTAAGCATGTTAAGTTTTTTCTATCGTATATGAAGGTTTGGATTAGGCAATTTAATCAGAATTGGATGGTGTTCATTGATGTCTCCAAAGGATTGAAAACAACATCAAGCCCTTTGTATACCTCGATGTTGGTGGTGTTGATTGTTGAACTCCCCTCTCCTGATTTTAGCAAAAATGTACCCTTACTCAAGCCAAAATCATTCATTAAGCATGTTAAGTTTTTTCTACCATATTTGAAGGTTTGGATTAGGCAATTTCATCAAAATTGGACAGTGATCACTGATGTCTTTGGAGGATCGAGGTACAAGCAAAGGCTAGGCAAGGAGAAAAGGGTGATACTGATGATGAGGATCCAATATAAGTGATGGTTTTGATTATATGTAGTTATTTGTTGTAGCATGATGTTTTTTGGACTTTAGAAGCCATTTAGAGCCTTGATTTCTATGTGTTTCGTTTTAGATATGTATCGCGATTCACACTCGGTGCCATTTTTTTATATTCACACTTATTACTTACATGCTATATATATGAACAAGCCTTGCATATTTGGTGTCTAATGATTTGGATATACATTGGTGTGTGTGTATTGTATATTTATGTATTTTTTAGTACACTCGTTCACCAACCAGTTTTGGTTCCATGTTGGTTGGACCTCAATCGGTTCCATTTCCAATACCTTTGCTTACATGTAATGATGATTGCTATTGGCGCATAGTTATGTATAATATTTCAATGAAATATCTTTTAGTTTTCATATACTTTAATTTATACTTTCTAATATTTTATGTGGGTTCCCCTATGTCAAAGATCCCAATGCCTCCTATGATGTTTCATAGAATTTGGGGGGTGCTTCCACTTGTCCCTTGAATGTGTTTTCCCACTCTTCCATCCTTGTGTCCTGGAAACTTGGTGGAACATTGAAGGAAATGGATCCATAACAACACATATGGCTAGGTTGGACATAAGAGATCAACTTAGCTCCACTAGAAAGACGATTGAAGACAAATAAATTGTCCATGTGACATTAAATGGTCAACCATTGAGTTATAAGCACTTTATGGCTACAATCAACATTACTTATAAACATCAACCATTATCCCTTGAAGAATATTTGCATGGGATGTTGATGGAGAAAGATAACCAAAGAAACAAGTTTGGGGAAAACCTCTATAAGGCACATCCATAAAAACAATATCACAATCAAGGCAATGGTTTAAAAAGATTGATGGATAATTTGAGAAGAGTTCTATAGATCACTACATATAGGTTAACCTATGCAATAGACATTTGATGATTATTGTCATGTATATATCACTAAAATAATGTAGATGGAGGCTGACAAAGAATGATGAAGCTTCGATTGTAATGTTAGTTTGAAATCAAGAACTTTAGTGTTGTATGTTACTTCCTATGAATTGAGATTTTAAGAGGACCAATGAGAATTACATTGAAGAGTTTGTGAAGAAATTCATAATGATAGATCACAGGTCACTAGGGATATTGATAAATTTATTTTGAAACTAGTGAGGTGGATGAGTCAAACCATTAAAGATAAGCAAGAAGAAACAAAAAATGGCCATGTATCAAAGTACATTTTGAAGCTTAATGTTAGCAATGGTTTGTACAAAGATGGACATCACACAAATAGTAGAAATTTTAAGCAAATTTATGTCCATCTTAGGTCAACGTTATCAAGTCATTATGAAGAGTTCAAATATCGGTGGGGAACCATTAACTACCAATATGCTATGATCATCGCTATTGATAACCAAGTTTATTTAATGTAGATTGGGCAATCCATGCTAATAGGAGAACTTGATGGTGGTTTATATATTAATTTTGTGGTCATTGTTAGTTAGAGCAATTGAAGGCAATCCTTCATGGCGTTGTTGAGCATAAAGGTTGATCACATGTTTGCAACGCAAGCATATTCGAACACGGTTTGACTTCAATAATTGTGGAGCTACATAATTGTGGGAATGGTCATGACAATGTGTTGACAGATAGAGTAAAATGAGACTTACAAAAAATCTAACTTGTCATGTTATGTTGAAATACATGCATTCAATATCATTTCTTTAGGAAAATGATTGAAGAATTTAATAAATGAATTATGGAGATATCCATGTCACAAACAACTTACACGGACATATAATCACATTCATAAACCACAAATATAAAAAACCACCAATTAAATGCTATGGTTGACTCTTAGTCGTTTATTATAGTATTATGTTTTGATTATTAGTATGTGACCAAGTTCTAGGATGTTTGTTGTATGCTCCTCTAGGACAATATGAAAAAAATTCTCCCCATTCAAACTTCCCAAGGATTTATGATCTTTAGACTCATTCTTTATAGTCTAGCTTGGTTAGTGCATTTTCCACCTTCCTTGTGATTGGTGTAATGAGCACAATTCAAACTCAATCTTGAAATTTGCAGAGTATAATAATGGTCTGCAACCATTCGCTAGAACAAAAATGCAGTATATGAAATTTTATGGCTATTCAATCACTCATGCAACATTAAGAACTAGATCACATTGTATGGGAATAAATCTACTCATTCTCATTACTTAACAAAAAAAATACATATACATAATTCAGTCACACACCTCACTACTCTACTTAGGCTCTATCAGCAACTCCTACAATTGTACAACCTCTTTACTCGCGAACAACTTATCTCTATTGTTTTCCAATGTAATTATTCCAAGTTAACTCATTGTTTTGGTCCTTCTACGACTCTTCATCTGTTTGTGTGTTACTTCTACTTATTCCAACTCATCAAATTCCAGTGGCACTTCAAATATGTGCTTGTCGCTACACATTCTTTTGTTTGACCTCTCATCTTCCCTCGGTGCAATCACCTTGTCATGCATGATTTCCTTTGTCATGCTTTCCTTTCACTTGTTGTATTCATGTGTGCCTAGTGTGCTTTAATACTTAGAAATACCWTGGATGCTCTTGCATCACTGATGTAGTGACAATGAACTTCAATATGTTTGGTATCTTCATGATGCACAATGTTATCACATAGAATTGCTTGGGTCAAAAAAGTCTTTAGGTTTTTTTATTTTGAGTCATTAGTGTTGTTTAAATTTTTGGCTTCGTCTTTTTCCTATAGTCATTTTTTAGTTTTGGCACAAATAAACTGAAGATTTGTGTTGGTTTTGGTGTATAGTCCTTGGTTCATATCTTGATCATCATAATAAGTTAGACAAGCCTTTATCCGTCACATCTTTCATTTCTCCACTACCACCCTGACATGTCACCTCCTCCATGATGTACTCAAACCACTCGATTTTTTCACCTTACCTATTAGGATGTCAAATCAAGTTTGATTTGTACAGTGCCAACTCACTAGAGAGTTCATAGCGCATCTGAAGTACATTATGCTTTCATTACCATCATTGCGCTCATGAGTCTTGTCAACAAAGATCTCCTTGTTTTCAACACTTACATTTTAAAATATAGCCTGGGATTTCATCATAAAAACTTCTAACTGTTTTCTCCAAGTTTTCAAATCACTTCTAGCTCGGCGCTGCAAACTTGGTGTTTTCAGATAGGTGCTACGAAAATTGTTGCGAATTGGTTGGAGGAGAGGTGGAGGTTAGTCTATTTGCAAACAACTTGTTCAAGCTCAAGGATATCAGTCTTCAAGTCACAACCACCAGGTACTCCATGAGTATTTTTAGCTCATTTGAAGGACATGAAAGGATTTGTTTGTTATTTCTTCTCTTCGCGTTGTGAATTGGTGATACGCGCTGCAAACTTTCCCACTTACCTTGTTGACACGTTCCCATCCCAATTGCATGAGCTCTGAGACTTGTTCATTAAAGCCTTAACAAATATTGGTTTCAAGCCGCCTTTCCTATCTCATATTCAGTTGATTCAGCTTACTTTCCTAAGTGTTGCGAACCCCATGTTCTGGCCCTGCAAACTCTGTGCAGCAAGCTTGGTGCTGTAAATTCCATGTCCCAGAAGCTTTTACACAACCTGTTTCCATCAAATTCTCAGTTTTAACTCAATTCTATCTAGTCTGAGATTAAAATTTGTTTGCTTGTGAAGTCATTGTGAATTTTTGCAAGAGGATAGTGAGGTGGTGATCAAGACCTATCTTACACCAAGTTGTATCTTTATACCTTCGTGATTTTGTGTAGTCTTCCTTCCTCTCCCTTACTGTAAGCAACCTTTTCTTATGCCTGGAGGTCAAATAGGTTGATAAACACATAAAGCCTTATACATAACCAACCCTTTGAGAAACATCATCCATCAAAAACCTAGTCCCTTGTTTTTCCTGTTTTTCCTCATGCATCATTAAAATTTGAGGTAAGATTTTCTTCATATGACATCAATGGATACTCCACAACAAAAGAAGGCTCACAAGGGAGGGGGCATCGTGAGGACTGAGCCCTATGACATGCAGTTGTTTGTTGATGAACCCCTGATTAGGGAAGTCTTCCAAAGAGTGGGTTGTTTTAGTTTCTGTGAGAAAATGTAGAGGGGGCACCCTGAGGTGGCTAGGGAAATTGCTTTGAACTTTGATGGAACCAAAACCAAGGTTGGGACAGTAGAACTTGAGGTATTTGAAGTGACCATAGAAGCAACTACTGAAATACCTAATACTGGTGAAAGGTGGTTTAAAGCCATGAACCTAAATGCAACCTTCTCTAAATAATTCCTCAAACCAGAATATCAAGGAGACGATTTATCAAAACGAGAGTCTAGGAGACCCATGATTGAAGGTTTTGATAAGATGCTAGGGGTAATCCAAATAAACTTTACCTTTGAAGGGAGATTCAACATGATTTATTAGTACCACATAAGACTTATGTTGCACTTCACAGGCAAAGACCTTATGAATCTTCCTTTCTATTTGTTTAGCAGTATTGGAAAAATGGTTGACAGAGTCCGGGCTAAGTCTAAGGAACTTTATACAAATGTTTTTCATTCAGGGATGATTAAAATGCTTGTGATGGAGGAATTAAAGAAGAAAAGCATTGACTGGGAGCAATTCATTGCTTCTTCACACTTTCAATTGAATGTTGCTCCTAGTCCACAATCCAAGGTACAAAGCGCTCTTCAGGATGATAGTATTGTACACACAAAGACAAGCAAAAAGAGGAAGAGAAAAGGTATTGTTAAAAATGATGAAACAACTAAGGAACAAAAAGGAGAAGGGGGGTCTCATTACTCTCCACAAAGAGAGGTTTCACCCAAACCAGCTCCAAATTTAGCAGGAACTCCATCAACCAGAGCCACGGGCTCAAAAGGAAGGAGGTTACTTTTCCCTTCATCTATTGAAGTTAAAACTAAGGTTAGGAGACCTTTCACCAGGTCATCAACAAAAAAGGAAAGTATTGAAAAATAAGACATAGTGGAAGTTCCCATCAAGAGAAAAGGTAAAGGTAAAATTGTACCTATGGAGGAACACATTGAGGTTATAGACATAACTACTCCTCTAGAGAACATTACCTTTAAAAGGATGATCAAATAGCTTAGAGAAGTAAGAGTTGAAATTGCTAAATTGAAAAGGGAAGATTTTGTTGAAAGGAAGAAGTTAAGTGATCTCATGGATATGTATCGTAGGACTCTTGTAAAAGCCAATTTCATTGCTAAGAGATTTAGACCTCTCCATAGGCAGCTTAAGAACCTATACAGACAGAATATAACCTACCAAAGTCAGATCAGGGGGTTAAAGATGGAGTTGCATCCTTTCAGGGAAGAGCTAGCCAAGAGGAATTTGGATGTGTTGGCCCAAGTTGCCACAAGAAGGAGTTCCAGACTCAGAAAGTAAAAGATGAGATATCTTAAAGAATTTCAGCTTTGGGCAATTCTTGTTTCTTGCATTTTTGGAGATGTTGGTGAAGTATGATGCCTATGACTAAATTTTTCACTCATACACCAAATGATGAAATTTTTACAGCCATCTCTAGCTCCGAAGATGGTTTTTTGGGTGTTTTGGAGCTCTACTAGATACATTAAGAAGCTACAGGAAAGTTCGCAGCGCGTGGCACTGCGAACTAGCTGATACAGTTGGTGCTACATAATATGTTGTGAACTTCTATTTTGGAGATTTCAAGAGGATCAACGATTGCTAGATGGCTAGAGGAGTATGGGACAATTGCTTGAAGGTTAGTTTAAATCTAGAGTGACACCTGGCAAAAAGAAGATGCGCTCAAGGGACACATCATCAATCCTATTAAAGATGTTGGGGTAGTTACTAGCATTAAGCCTAGTTTTTAGCAGTCAGTTATTTTTGTTGAACAATTGTAGTTACCCTAGCTTCATGATGTGGAAATCCTATGCTAGAGGATGGGGTTCAAACTGTACAAATGTCATTCATAGCCTAGGCAATAAGAGGGGCATTAGAAGTCATTGTAAAGGTTTGAATGGTTAATGTAGGACTCTTTTGGTGATATACTGATGTAATAGAGCCAACTCTGGATTTTATATATCAAACTTGATGAATTTTTGTCTAATAGAAATCAGTTTCTTTCCTGCCATCTTGTTTCTATCTTACTCTGGAATTTATTGTCATTGAATTCTTCAATTGCTATTATATAGTTTTATTGCAATGGAGGTTTGATTGTGATGTTGTTATAATTGTTCTCAGAGTTTAAGCTTTGATTAAAGAAGTTCTTGTGTCTAAATCTTTTCCCTTATTGGTCTACTAGTAATGCTTGATGCTAATAGTAGTCTTACTTCATTTTTCTCACTAAAGTCTTCCTTCTATCCACATTACTCTTTACAACCCCGATCCAAGTTAGACAAGACCTCTTTTGTTGATATATCTTATCTAAAATTTTATGTGATTTACATTGTCGGGCTGAGTTTTATAAATTTGACAGTTTCTCTTCAAACTTGCCTTACAAACCTATTGATGGGTACTGAGCTTTCGCTTTAGAAGTCAAAGTGTAACTTTCAGCACTAACATTCTTGGTGTCGTTGTCGGGGAATGGATTGAAAACATTTCCCAGGGATTGAATGACAAAGAAATACTGATTCTGAGGGTGCACGGTAATCAGTACATTAAAGACTACAGTTTTCACTTGACGACTCCATTGTTTCAGTTGTGGCTCCTGTTAGCACTTGGTAAATTTCCTAGAGGTTGACAGAAGAAGAAATCTACTAAGGTAACTTTATCCAACCACTTTTGAAGCTGGGATCTAGCCCTTCCAACTTCAGAGAGGGATCTCTCTATATGAGGATTTAGCTATGTTTCCAATTTTAAATATTAGACTAGGTAAAGAAATAGAGTGGTTTATTTGTCAAAGTGTTTTTGAATTGGTTGGGAGCCGATTTCCCACATCCATTTGGGCTGTAGGGTGTGTTTTCATAAAATGAAATCGAACCCCAGTATAAAGGAAAAACTTTCCGCGAGGGTGAGAGATAATATAATCATTGGATTCTTTAATAGCATAAATGATGAATAGTAGAAAATATGAGAAAGACAATCACAACAAAGAATGATTAAATTTCTTTATTGTAAAACGAGAAGATAAAACACTAAAATATTTGGTCGAAGCAGTTATCTGAGATAAATCCTTTTACCCAACATTCGTTACTCTTAAGATTAGATTCAGAAAACAATATGATATGGCAGGAGAATAGCAGTACAACTTAGAGAAAACATCACCCGATTGAATACTGCATAGAATCCACAGCCAAAGGGTGCCTCTACTTTTTTATTAATGGAGAATCTCTTCAAACACGCAAGAATCCTGTAAAAGTGCCTCCTTTTTATTAATGGAAGATCTCTTCAAAAATATTACAGTCTGATAGCGTTAGGGTGTGAAGATCAACAACCCTCAATACTTCGAAAGGTGAAGTATTTATAACTCAAATTACAAACGATCCTATCATTAATGACCAGGACATGCTAAATCTATTTTTAGCCTAACTAATCTTAACAAATTTTCTAAATCTAGGAACTGTTTGATGATGTGGTGTAACTGCACGCTGATTTCTGGATGGGCCGCTAATGAAGCCTCTGCACGACCTCATGTGACTGGACAAATGACTGGACTGGGACAGCTCATCCACTAATCGATCAGATCACAGAGTTCCTCCCATCTAAGATGACTGGGCACGTTGACTTTGAGCAGCCTTCGATACACTTCGTCCATCTCTGTGTACTTGGCGAAGGTAGGTTTGGTGAGGAAGATGTATCGAATCTCGTGTTGGATACTGATGTCCCACTGAAGGGCATCTAGGAATTCCTTGCCAGTGATGCTCCCTTGAATTCCTGCAAACTTTGAACTGTCCTTAGCCACATCAGCCAATCTCTTCTTGTAGTCTGGGAGTGTCATCAATTTATCATTGATTACTTTCAGACCAGGAAGGCCTTTCTTCTGGAGAGCTTCAATCTTACTGAAGAATCTTTGTACCCCTAGGTCTATGGCCTGAACCTTTTCTTCCAGCTGAAGCATTAATCCTCTATTGGTCAAAACTCTTTTAACCTCAAGGATGGTCTTTGTTCTGTCTTCAATTTTCATCTCTTCCAGCTCTTCCCTGGTCTTAGAATTGAGGAACTTGATGATCTCATTTGCCTGTGTTGGCATGTCTCCCAATTCTACTTTGATCTTCTCAATGGCATGTTTGCTCCTCTGGACCAATTCATTCTTCTCAAACATGATCTGGATCATGGGCCATATCTCGTTCATGGACTTAGTGATGTCTGTCCATACACTCTCTTTAACCTCAGCCAAAGTCTTTCCTGTCGCTGTCTACTTCCGGAGTTGTTGTAGCTCCTGCTTGAGCTGCTCTGTCACCTTCTTTTCCTTGGAGAGGCTGGTCTGAAAGGAATATTTGAGTTCCTGAAGGTTCTCAATCTCCTTTTTAAGCATGTTGATCTCTGTTTCTTGCAGGTTCATCTTTTCCATGGA